>JAIUND010000011.1:0-225604 GCA_034699125.1 Gisinianus flammeolus | reverse complement strand
AGCGGCCAAAAGGAAAACTCAAATATCTCGATTTCTAGATACGGACATCCGGCTGGTTTTCTTATTCACTTCTACATTTTTGATTTATATATGAATGTAAAAAATAATAATGTGAATGATATTTTTATCTATTTGCAATTATATTGGCGGGACAGCGAGTGATGGCGAATGTTCGTGAGCGTCAGAGGACGCAGTCTTTGAATGAATCTTTTGCAGCCCTCAGAAAAATAATTCCCACGCTTCCGAGTGATAAATTGAGCAAAATCCAAACACTCAAATTGGCCTCCCGCTACATAGACTTCCTCTATCAGGTTAGCACAATTCCAACTTGTCAATCATAATATTATACGTACCTATTGATCTATTTATCTTGGCTCTAAACTTTTCCTTCTAATTTATTCTCGAATAAAGTGTCTTTTATAGTTTAATATCGCACAGTTGGCAATTAGAATGAACGACAGAATACATATTGCACCGCGAGGACTTCATTCCATTTAGCTATGTGGAACTGATCTCTATTTTGAATTCGAATGTTCATAAAATAATGAATCAATTATTTAGTCAGTATTAGTTGAGTATCCTCTTAATTTCACTACTGAAAAGGCATTCAAATGTCAAAGTTCCTTTCCATGAACTGCTATAAATCTTCTTGTTTGCCTACGTATATATCTAGCTCTCTCTGTATATTTTAATTATAATGTGAACAACAAAAGTGAATGAGTGCGTGGGTAGACAGTGATTGTGATGAAAAGTATGTGAAGAGCTTTGGTGTGTATGTTTTTTGGGTGTTGTTGGGAAATGTTTGGTTTTTAGGATGTTGTCATTCATTCATTTGTGTTTCTGGTATGCCCGAGAGTGTAGTAATTAATTTTAATTTGCATAAGTAAAAATAACTGTGTGAACACCACTGAAATGTAGGTTCTGCAGTCAGGCGAAGATGACACATCATCCACCGAATTGAGTCAACAACTAAGCAACTGTTTTATGGCCCATGAGCGACTCTCGTATGCTTTCAGCGTCTGGAGAATGGAAGGAGCCTGGCAACAACAATAACCAAAATCCTATATGTATATACAAAATCCAATCCATCCATATTTGATAAATCTGTGTCCTTTTATCACTCGTCTGATATCCACATTAAACTATACAGATAATCACTTATTTATTTATTTATATCTGAGTTTGAAATATCAAACCATATCCGCTGTGTCGCACCAGTACAGCCGCTTGAGAAAAAAATATCCCCCAATAATATCAAAACTAATTGACACCCAAATGCCAAATGTCTATACAAATACGCGTAAACTACCATTTACCTAAACAGATACAGTTACATCATTTAAATATATATAAATTGTTGTATAATTATTATTACTATGTAAATATATACTTAAATCTTTTTCAATGATGTTAATTGTACTTAAAAATATGGATACATTTATTACATACTGTAATTACTATATGTAAATATGATATCACATATTATGAATTAATGGGCCGCCAAAGTTAAATGCGTTTGCAAATAAAAATCTAATTTTGTATATCGTTCAAAAAAAAAAAAAACACTGACGACTCTGAAGGAGACAAAGACAATTGAGGAACGCGGCTATGTGTGAGCTATGCCGAGTTTTTTTCTTGACCTTTTACAGCTTTCTCACTCTCTTCTTGTTCTCTTTGTGTCTCCGAGTACACACCACCACATGTTTATGATTATTTCTCAGGATTAGTTTCATTTGAAACATATTTTAAATGTGTGTTTCCAAACGAATCTAAAGATACACAATGTAGGAAAACACACAAGTCAGAAACTTTTTATTCTTTATTCGCTCCTACGTATTCCATGACATTATAAGAAAAAAATGAGGAATGAATTGACGCGCATTCACACTCAAGCTGTCCAAAAAATTTCGTTAATTTTTATTTGTTCATTGTTTTGAATGGTTGCAAAAAAAAATAAAAAAAATATAGGATGGACCAGAACGGAGTTGACATGGCTGGTTGACAGTAGACATATAACAAAGAGAAAGAAAACGTGTAGAAAATCTTTTTTGAAGGATTTTTTTTTGGGGGGGAAAGAAAATGATCAAAGATTGGATAAAAGAAGCCCGGGGATTCAGATCTGATGCTTTTGTTCTGTTTTCAACGTTCTAACTTCTGTCTTCTAACTTGAGCTGCTGAAAGAAGAAGAGAAACTAAAGATAATACAGATATGTGTATAGATAAATACATGTACATAAGTATATGTGCATGAAATAATAAGACGCTAATAAGGTCAGGCATAAAACATTTTGTTGGAAACCAGGAGATCTTTTCGTTAGTTTTCATTTAGATTCCGACTTGTCTCTTGCTCTCGCCGTCGCATTACTTTCTTGGTTTTCCTATTCCTCTAGAGTTCTTCTTATATCTGTATATATTCTTTTAGCGATTCAACGACATGCTATCCCTGCAAGTCGTTCTCTTCTTTTCCCTTCTCTCTCTCTCTCTCTCTCTCTCTCTCTCTCTCTCTCTCTCCTCTATTCGTAATCATGTGTACATATTTTCTCCCTGTTTCCCATTTCGTTACGCCAAATTCCCGTGCTTCTTCTTCTCCGTCGGAAAATGTCTTTTGGATCGACGAAGCGTAAGTTACCCTGCAACCAGTAACCAAGAGCCGACACAAACTCACACACACATACATACAAAAAAAATCTCTTAATGAAGTTCCTCATGGACGGCGGGCTACTTAACATACACACACTCATAAAAACCCAAATTCTCTATATATCGTACATATAATAGAATAGACATGAATATGTGTGTATGTAATCTGTAATGAGAGTAAACCGTGAGATAGACATGGAGATATACATACGGATACAGATCATGAGTTCACACATGTACTTAGAATCCATGTTCACAAGTACTATAGAGAGAAAGAGAGAGAGACAGAGAACCGGGACATTGACAGGGACAGGGATAGACAAAAGAAATGGTACAGAGAGAGAGGTGACATGCTACTTCATTTCATTTCTCCTCCATGCAGTGGCTCAAATTACTTTTCCTAACTTTCATCATCAACACATTCTTCAACTAAAAATTATTTAACTTTAATGAGTAACCGGAAACATGAAAATACCCGAATAACGTCAATTTACGCAAGGAGCCACTCACTCCCTTCATACATACATACACATATTCTACTCACTACTCCACTGTATGTACTTACATTAGTATCTGTATGTACAATCTATCTGTATATCTATGGACTATATACTCAACAGACACAAGAAACTCATACTCATGGACATCTACCCCCACATTTCCATTTTATTACTTTTTTCCGTCCCCTTTCAGTTTTCTCTTAATTATATTATCATTTTCTTCCTTATGAACGAAAGTTTTGAGCAAGATTTGGAAGCTTATACAATTAGAATTAGACAAAACTATTTACTGTCCCAAGTTTTAGTTGTACGCTCTCATGATGAGAGTCTCATCCACTCATAAAGTACAGCATTTGACGGTTCAGAATTCCCAAATAAAATCTATATGGATGGACAAAATTTTCATTGATTTCTTATTTTTTTTTAATTATTACTCGTACAATTTTACTCTAAATGATTACAAGTTTCCCATGATTCAAAGGCAAGTCGTGGGAGAAAATAAATACTGATGGTGAGTGGAATGACAAAAACAAGAGGATTATTGAGTGGAAGGATTTTCGAAGATTACGTTTGTATTTTGTGGGCTGTGGAGAAGTGAAGGAAGACATGAAAAGGAAATCAAGATGTTTACATATCAATAAAAAAAAAACATGAGGAGAATTGAAAATTGGAAAAAGATCCGTGAATAAAAATGTCCGTGCTGACAAAATTACGAGTAGAATAAGGGGTAAAAAATTAAGATGGAACAGAAAAAACATACATTATGATGACGTTCAGTACTTTTCTCTCCGACAAAGTAAATAATGCGAAATGCTTACACTGCTGTATTTTTCAAAGTTGAGGATTTTTTTTGGCAACCTTGCAAAATGTCTTCACAAATCCCAAATAACAAATTTAACACACACACACACACACATAGACACATGTACAAGAACGTGTACATTTTTTCACTCGCGACTCAAGTCAACAGTAAAAAGCTATAATATACTTATTTATAGATAGACTTGAGGACTTCCATCAAATAATTTTTTTTCTATCTATCGCTCTCTCTCTCTCTCTTTTCTCTCTCTAGGGTAATAATTAAGGCATTTAAATCTCATGTGGAAAATTGACAATTCCTTGTCATTTTCAATTTGGTTGCTACCAATTAATCGTTGTTCTCAGTCCCTCTTCTATACATACATAATCTATATTGCACGAGATTAGATATGTTTGATTTTTCTTATTAAATAATTTCATTCGGTTAGTTATGTAAACTTCAAATGGGAAATAAAAAAAGCAAGAGAAATTTTTAGTATGTCTTGAAAAAATCCATTCCGTCTGTGTTGGGATTTAAATATTTTATTTGCAAATAAAAGTAATTGCTCAAGACTTGCTGATTGAAAAGACTGACGGTTCCTCACACTTAAATTGTACATGTACTTATACATATAGATCTGTGTGCGCGTATTAAGTCATGTAAAATAGGTTTGCGGGTGTATCTATCTGTATATGATGTATAAATGTGTGAAAATTTCAGCCAAAATATTTGCCGCCACGTCAGTGTCACTCTGTTGAAGATGAGTTTTTTCAAGTGTCAACGAACACTGAAAATTTGAAGATTTCCAAAATGATGGGGAGCACATATTTAAATAAGATAGAGCACACGTGTGAAAATCCAAAATGTGACATGTGATCATCATCATCATCATTTCATCTTGTGGAAAAGAACGATCGTTGATGTGAATGTTGTTGAATAGGGAAGTTAGACATTTCTGTTGACGTTGGCTGGAGACGTGTGGAAAATAACTGACTCTTGGACTTTGTCGTTATTTCATTTCCCATCAAATCTTCATTGGAATTGGTATAAAAACTTAAATGCGGATATGATGACTCTCAATTTTTAGTATTTTTTCGTTGAATTTCTCCTCGGGACACTAAACTATATAGTAAAATACTCGTATGATGCTTTTTTCTTTCAATTATGTCTATATTCCCATTCACCCCAAGACATGGGGTTTGTTTTCAAGAAAGTGTACAAAAGGAAAGTGAAGAAAAAAGAGGTGAAACTATATGCATGTGAGACGGTTGGAATTGTTAGTGGTAAAAGCCTTAAAACATATACCGTCACTTGTATGCGTGTCTACAGTCAAAAGTCACAAATCGTGTGGAGAGAATCCCAAACACATGAAGCCGACGACCACAGAAATAACATGACGATGTTCTATTTGTTTGTTTTGAGGTTCCATTAAGTCAATTACTGTATTTCATCTCCAGGCTCTAGGCTCTACCAAGTTGCACAAAAGATTAAATTTTTTTCCTGTGGTACACATTGTGAAAGTTTATTTTCTTTCCGCATTTTCCAATTTACAACATACAAAACCGCTAACAGGATCACTTTCATTTCATATTATTATAAATTACCGACTTTTCAAAACAGAAAACACCCACAGTGCCTCAAATCGGAATCACGTTGTTTTATTTGTGTTATCATCAGTATTTCGTTTTTATTGTATTTATTAATACACTTTATTGGTGTCCAAATTAATGCTCTTTACAAGCAAACGAGTACCGATGAAAGAAGTGGTGAAGTTGTATAGCATATGAGCTAGCCGTATATATACATACACAGTCACTGTCAATTTTTGTATAAGTGCATGTAAAATGAAAACTTGCAGTATAATGGCAAATGATGAATTTATTTTTCTACAGTTTATTATTGTTTGGTGTTCAGAGTTCATAAACCATTAGTCAGGAGAAAAATTATGTACTAGTAAGCAAATGCTGACTATTTTGAATTGAATATTGAATTATATATGTATATGACTGTTGTGGTGTTGTGTGCATGTGCATGTACATGTGCATACATAAATATATCGCTATTTATGTTGTCCTTTATAGACTGTTTCTCATTTTGGATCTCCTTTACATACATGTCGGCATTTGACATTCGGCATATTTTTTTCTTGAGATTCGGCAAAAAGGGAGTTTTGTGGGGCGGAGAGGAACGAAAAATATACATTTAGTCCGGGTTCAAAGAAAGAGTCAAGCCTCAAGTAAAAGTCGGCACACATACAGGACGCCCTATTTTCAGCCGTTCGTCTTAATTAAAAAGAGACCCTTTTCCACACAACCATGGCACTAATCACATTCATACGACTACCATATATGTATATACTTTAATGTCGTCTGTATATCGTCTTTCTACTCAGGCATTCATAAGTAATAAGTATATGTACATGCATTTTTTTCGGTCTTTTCAATTCTATACGTCGTATATTATATATGTACAGGACGACTTTTCCCAAAGAATGATGGATAGTTTGTGGTTGCTTCTATGTACATATATACAATTTTACTTTAGTACGGACTGTACAAACTATATGCAATCTCAAACTCTTTTCTTTCTCCACTCCAACTCAAAGACAAACTATACAAACTAAGTAGGCTATTGGATTTTATGTGAATTCTTTTACTTCTTCTAAATAGTCAAGTTATGTCAAATCAAGTTGAGTCATAATATGAGGGAAAAAAAATCAAAATGACAACAATTAATGAGCAATCCTTAAAAATAGAAAATAAGTTGTACCACAGTTATAAAACTAAGGGAAAGTTTCTCATGTCCTTTTCCTTTGACAAAGGACTTTGTCAAAATCACATGTATACCCCTTAAAATTTGACTCTATATTTTTGAACAATTTCCAAAAAAAATGTAACGAGTATAAAATATATAATACCTAATCAGCTTTTGTATGTACACAGAGCGTGAAAAGTTTCAACGCTTCAATAAGTAGAATCTCATGGTGCTTAATTACAATACATTATAAGTGAACCGATTCTCCTTTACTACCAGAATTAGGGTAGAATGGTTAATAACATATGGAATTTAGGCGATGTATGTCTACATATGTACCGACGTATGAAGGCATATATAATTTTGTAGCATGTACTATGTATAATTTTGAGATTCATTAAGACCGATGGTGATGTGGTGTAAGAAAGTTTGACAAGTACACCCTGAGCTCGTACTCTCATGTGTTTAGGTATTGAGATGATTTAAAACAAGGGAAAACTACTCACAGCCGGATGGATCATCTTACATATGTCTCATCCATTCAGACTATATGTATATATTTCTCATATCGTACATTATTTCTCCCCCATAATTTGTACTCGTAATTATATTTTACTATAAAAATATTTCAAGGACTGAAACTGTAAACAAAATGAATGGGAAATTGGACGATGCGAAGTTATATAGAAGGAAATCAATGTGAATTATTTATTTATTTATTGGAGAGAATGTCAAAGTCAGGTACAATAAAAGAGTGCAGTTTAGTGTTGTATAAATATCAGAAATTTATTTAACTGTAGGAATTAAAATTATCATTAAATATTATTATATAGAATAAAAAAAATTTGGTTTACAAAACTCACTATATTAAGTATATGTATTTACTATTTACCTATGCACATACACATACACATGTATCAGCGTATAGACTGTGGACTGCTATAAACTTAACAGGAAGTTATAGCTAAAGGTTTATTGTTTTTGTTTAATATTAAAATGTGGATTTCGGTAACATACATATTATTTATCATGTAAAGTTTTTTATTATAGCTAATCCTATATAAGTGTACAGAGAAAGAGAGAAAGAAGTTTCGTTTAAAAGTGTGGAGTATATAAGGCAACGTGAATGCCGATACTCGTAAAAATTACACACGCATGTATTAATCCATATCGGCGGCATATCCATATATATATACATACCTAAGCGGATATATTATATTATGATTGCAAAATCGAAGTGACTATGTACATATGTGTAACTGGTCAATGTCCAATGATAGCTTTTTATATAATGTCGTAATAAAATGTAAAATGTAAAAGTGAAAGTCATGTCCTATATATGAACAATATAATTCTGGCCAAGTGAATTTACATACTTATATATTACACACTTCTCTGTTCTGTACTGTACTTTGATTTTAAATTCTTCCATTTGGGATAGCAGACGAGGATTTTAAATGATGCGGACCAGCTATTTCAATTATATATATTATACACATGATTAGATGATTTTGTTGAGGAAAGTATAATTTGTGATTTGATTATTTTATGATGATGGTATTAATTGAGAATAAGCATTACCCAAGTGTTGATTGGGCATGATATTGTTTATATTCGCAGAGCTGGAGACAGCTGAAACAGAAGGAGCATCCGGAGCTTCGGAAGAATTTCCATGCATTATATTCGAAGCATGTTTTATTTCTTGTCGCATAATATGATCTTGAATGTGTGTGGGGACTCCCATTGATCTTGCCATTCGAATAGCTGTAGAGTGTATTTCCAGGTCATCTAAATCATCATATCATATAAAACAAAAATAATAACCAATAAAATATATTGCATATATATACATACTTGTTGTTAGTACTTAGTGTTGTTGAATGAATATAGAAATAATTATAAAATGAGATTTGTATTTTCACCATCATCATCGGGGTCATCCGTCCCCAGATCTGAATTATCACCATCTCCATCCACAAGGATCATATCAGACTCAGACTCTCCAGAATCATCTCCACCACCTCCCAACATGGAGCCATAAATTTGTCTAGATCGTCCCAAAGAAGTTCGATTCCTCGATCCAGCCGTTGCTTGTGGTCTCACAGATTTATTTGGTCCTCGAGATCGCATATTTTCTCTCATACTGGATGGCTTTTGTGTATGAGTTTTATTGAATGTTTCATTCATTTGAGAGTCATCATCTGAGCCGGACCCAAACATGTCACCCCGAGAATTTTTATCCATGAAAAAGTAGTCATCCCCATCCTGTCTCAAAGATCTCTCTTCAGCCTTTCTCTCCAACTCTAAACGATTGAGCTCCTCCATTTGTTTTTGTAAATAACTCAAACATCGGAAACGATTCACATACCGTTTGTATGCGCTCGTCAATTCCGCTTGCAGTCTCTCAAATTCATCCATGAATGCAGGTCGAACTTTCTTCAATGTTTGAAATCTTTTTTCACTCCTCTCAATCTCTTGTTTTTTCTTTTCTATTTTGATATCCAAATTATTTATATTTCCTTCTACTTGAGTAATCATGGAGACATACTTTGTATTTTCAGCTTGTGAGGACTGAATGGCTGTTCGAATGAGACGTTCAACTTCATCTAATTCAAAGGCTTTCGTTAAAACTAAGTTGCGGACTTCACGGAGAGAGACTTCTTTACTTAGCATATCGTACAGATGCACCTTTAAATATGACATAATTAAATTTTAGGTATATGTATTTTATTTAAAAAATCTAAACCCATTTTTATGGCAATCTTATTACATTACTCAAAGGCAGATTGTTATATATTATATGCTTACTCCGCGTTGTGTTATTTCAGATCCTAATGCACGGGCTCTTTTCAGTTTATCCAACTATGTATACACAATTCCATAAGTAAATCATTGATAAAATCCTGTCAAAATGAGCATGACATATATTTTGTATTTTGTACATGTTTGATTTGCAATTACATTAGAAGAGACGTCAAAGTTTATATTTTTATTTTCAACCGTTCTCACGATTCCTAATTCAATTTTCTCTGCTTCCTTCATGGCCGAGTGTAAATGCAGAGATATACCTGTGTGTATACCAAATTAAAATGTGAGACCAATTTGGTTTTTTACAAGTGATTCTCCCTGTTGTGGTAATGGAATTATTGATTCAAAAGTGAGGGAAGCTTACGCAGTAACTCCTTCACTGCATATCCATCAGCTTGGTATAAACGCTTCGTATTCAGTTTCACATGAACTTTTGTAACCTTGTTTTTTTGTGTGGAGAAAACAATAATATTGAGTAAGAACGAATACTAAAAGAGACATATTGTTAGTGTAAAAGTACTGATATTTTCATACTGTAAATATACTTACATATAATGAATATGATATTTCTCTTTTAAAAAACTTACTATAAATTCAGCAAACATTCTGATGAAGATGACACGATCATTTTCTGTCTCAATAGAGCTTGGGAAATCAAGTTTAGGTTCATATTGTCTCACTAACCACAGTCCAATGTCCGCAACTAGACGGAAATTAGGTATTCGAAAGTTTTCTAAGGATATTAAACGGGGATATCCAACAGTCCTCAATATTTCACTCATATCTTTAAAATAAGAACAATCAAATCATTATTTTTTTATTATTGAACATATACTACGATGTCATATATGTATATACTTAGGTAATACTTACTCCGTAAATCCCGGAAAGACATTTTGGCGATGTGATATTTCTATTATGTACTATATCGCCAACTATCAGTTACTGATAATCAGTATTCAGTACTTAATGTAAATATTTAATAATTTCATGTAAAGTTCTAGCCTAGTAACTATTCAATAAAAATTCATTTTAAAATGTACCTACAAATATAGGCAAGAATAAAACTAATTGAGCTACTTAAATATATTCATCCCTATAGGATAAAGTGCCATGCCCCTTTCAAACAAATACTTGGTATTATTCCAAATCTTTTGACGCAATAATGAAATTGGACTATGCGATGCAAAACGAATAGGTCACTAATAGGTCACTTTCCGCTTTAGAATTATAGTATTATAAAATGGCAAATGTACTGGAGCTTTTTTAGTCCATGATGAGTATCCTGAATCATTGTATTTATAGGATTCTTCTGAGTCTGACGTTTTTTGTTTACCACTGGAGTACACAAAGTTTCCAAGGAAACTGGAAGGCAACTGTGGAAAGTTGGAAAGGTGTTATAAAATGCATTTATTTTGTGGGCAATGAGAGATATTTCCACTGACTCTTCTAAATCATTTTTTTTCGTAATTCATAGAAGAAGAAAATCAACGATGGTTTTCTCTCTATACTTACATAATCAGATGAGGAAGTTTTTCAGAAAAGGGTGCACATGTTCGTGGACAAAGAACATGGAGAAGCTTCATTTTTACAGTTTAAAATGGTCGTTAAGATTTCCTAAAAAATTCGAAATGGAAGTACGCCGATGATTTGTGTAATTTTAATTCAATTAAAATCATTGGGCAAAGTATTTACGTGCCAAACAGCCGAGAATATTCAAGGCGCTATAACTCTGAATCTAGAAATTCGCGAGTGGTCCCTTTTCTTAACGGCTTCGTCAGATATACCTATAAACTAACTCACGAGTTTACAAATGCATAATGCGGTATATCATAGTATCTACATACAGTCGAACATCTCTCTCTCTTTGTTGTACTTTTTTTGTATAGTGGTATAATAACAACAAATATATACATAATTTTATAACAAGGTGTTTTTATTGTGAAAGCAACTTTAGATTGTAAATAATTTATAATACCTAATAATACATCACCACATATTTACAGTATAGATATCTAATACTAATTATTTATTTACATATTTATTGATATTGAAAGTCCACATGCGAGACTCTCTCGAGAGACATGGATAAAAAAATTGTATCTCCGGCAGCAATAATTATTGCATCCAAAACGGCAACAAATCTAAGAGCATTTCGATCATTCTTCGGTTCTTCAGAAGTGGTAAGACGTACAAAAAAAGATGAATTATATACTTATGTAGCTATATTATTTATTTACTCCGCTTGTGCATTTAGTATACTTAAAATGGAGATTAAAATTTTGATAGTAAAGTTCAAAGTTAGTAAAAAGACGTTCAATATGTAAATACATGTTTAGAAAGTAGCTGTACCAATTTGTCGTATTTAATTAAATAAATACTTATTTAATAATATATAGTTATGAAAATAAATGTTAATTTCACTATTTTTTTATTAGGATAACGAAGAATTTAAAGGATTTGATGATAATGACCCTTTATTAAAAACAACTAAGCAAAGACGTCGTCAAGTAACGGAACATGTTACAAAAATTAGAAATAAACTTTGCGAGAAACCTGTACAAATAATTCATCATTCGTCATCTCCTTCATCAAAATCAACTCCAGCTCGTCATACTGAAAATACTACTCGAAGAGTAGTTTCCTCACCCTGTGATGATGAAGATAGTAGTAATATAGATGATGATGATGACACGACAGACACAAGTGATAGTGAAGAGATTGAAAATTTCATTGGATTTGGAACAGAGGATCCTCTACGATTATTACTTTTGAGTAGAAGAAAACCGATTCAAGAGGAAAAAGACAAACTTTTAAAGTTCATTTTTGACAAAGACAGAGGACAATTAGAAGATGAGGAAATTTATTATAATGAAAACGATAGTGAGAATGGTGGCACTATTAATAACCTGATTGCTTTGCATTGCAATGGCAACGACCTCGAAAATTCAGAAATAATGATGACCCAGGAAATGCATGTTTCTGACATTCTGACGCAAGAATCCGGCTTTTCCGAAATTTTGACAAAAGAACTAGATATTTCTGATGAGATGACACAACGATCCAGTAATGTTCAATTGACAACAGACGGTATAAGTACTACTCCTATGGACTTCATGGACATTTGTAGTGATACTGATTCTACAATTAAAAAACACAGTTAGTTATTATTATTATTATTATTACTTTACATTTACCATGTACTATATTGACATTTTCTTTTTTACTTTCTATATATAGAATAGATATAAATGTGTATTCATATTTTTGCCCTCAACTTATTTGTAATACATATTCATTCTAATGCGTACAGTTCCTAAGCTTTAAGTAAAAGTATACAATAATTGGTAGAAAACTTTACGAAATTAGAATGTGATGTAATACAACATGGTTTGGAATAAATTCATACTTTGATGTAATTATACAAAATATGTATGATTACTGTTCTTTCTTCCACTGTGATGAGCTCATTTTATTAACTGTATACATTATAGTGAAGAGACTTCTTCCTCACGATGAAGGAAATTACATTCAGGTCAAAGGTCCTCGTGTTAAACAAGTTAGTCATAGCAGCGGATATGTGAAAAAGTTACCAATTGCGAAATTCGGAGATGATCTTGCGGATATGCCTTCAAGTAAGTTGTAGATAATACTCACTTCACATATAGAATACAATTTTTTCATTTGATTGCACTTTCTATTAAATTATAAAATCCCTCATAATGTTAAGATTCTGTCTAGAAGATTTAACTAGCGTATTTACTGACTTCTCATTCTTGCACATTTTATGCGTATAAAGAAAATATGTAATACAATTTGTTTTGTATTGTTTTATTTGGTTTTGTATATTTAGAGCTACCAGGAAGATTGGGCGCACTAAACTGCCGGGCATGGGATGATAGGGGTAGGGAATACATTCAGTCAACGGGTGAAACCACAAATGGTGAAGCAGAAGAATTAGAATCGGATGAAGATGAATTTGTAGCTAAGGAGAAAGTAAGTTTTATTTCATCAAAATTTTAAAATCATACTACCGTATAGGTATTATTGCCTATACTGTGTATACATACTATTATTATAATTTAATGAATCTTAGTTGATGGGGTGAAATATTGATAACAGATATTATTCAGGCAGATTGGCCGAAAGCATCACCAATACACAGCATGCCTTAAACCACTCACTCCATGTAATTTGGAAAATGTTGACGAGTCTGAACTTGCTGTTATTGTGAAGGAGACTTGGCCATCCTGCTCTCTCCACAGCTCTAATGGAATTAAACAAGTATTGTCTCATATATTTCTTTTATATTTGTCAAAAACCTTCCTTTAATTTTTCTACATTCCACTGACTGATCTTTATGTTTAAAGTATTCCGTCCAGAGTTCCTTTTCCACCCATTTATTATTGAATCATTAAAAAGTATCACTTTATTTAAATTTATAAATGTTCTTTTTTCACCTTTAAACATTATTATACAGTGTAAACGAACTGATGAGTATCAATTTACGTGCAGATTGAAGCTACATATTCATTTATTTTTACAAAATAAGTTTAGGATAATAAAAGACCGTTTTTTTGTATATTAAAAATTTTGAAATTGTTTTTCTTATAAGACTCATTCTATGAACTTATTCCAATCATATTCTGTGTTGGACGGAGCCATGGATGACGATGATACATCATCTGAAGCTTCATTTTCCTCTTCAAGTTCCCCTAGTTCTTCAGGTAGTGAAGAAGCAGAGATAGAAGAATCCACTTCACCTACAACTGAAGACGATGATGATGATGATGAAGAGGAAGAAGACGAAGTAGTGTTAAAAAAGAAGAAGCCAAGAGGTTCTCATGGATTAAAAAGTTTTAGCGAGCAGCGCGTGACAAGAAATCGTAGTAGTGTCATGTTAACAGAATCGAGTACAAAAGCAAGTAAAACTACTGATCCCCCGGGTCGAAAATTGAGAAGTCGGGAAAAAAAGGAAGAAACAAAGGAATCAGATGAGGTTAAATGCCCTTCTTGTAAGAAGAAGTTTCCATCTCAAATTTCTTTAGCTAGACATTCTAGATGGTGTAAATCTCCAAAAAAACAATCTCCAGCTGCAGTAAAAAGAACCAGCTCAATGTCAACAGTAGATTCTTCAACATCCTCTTCTTCTGGTCCATCAACTTCTAAAAGAGGGAAAGGGAAACCACCACCAAAGACCTTGAAACGCAGTCACGATGATGTAGAACCAGGAGAAGAAAATTTGTCTGTATCTAGTGAGTCTGCATCGACGAGTACGAGGACAAGAGTTCAAAAGAAACTTCGAGTTATTGAATCTGATGACAGTTCAGAATCCACAAATGTTGAACAACACCAGCAACAAAAAGAATCCGAAGCCATGTTCGAAAAAGAAAAAGTAACACCTCCTGAGGTTGTAAATGAGTACGAAGAGCAACCTACCACTTGCAACAAATGCAAACTAACTTACAGGTACTTTCTATGTGAATGTACTTTTATTATTACTTACTATTTTATTAGCATGCACTTCGTAGTTGTTGATTAATTGACTTGTGTTTTTCATTATGGTTAAATAGAACATTGGCTAGTTTCAAAAAACATCTACCAACTTGTAACTCGTACAGTAGCTCTGATGATGATGAAGAGAGATTTAATGATGATTACTCACAACATACGAATGATGCACCTACTGCTGGCCCATCCTCCACGTCACTCCAGAGTCCTCAAGGTAGTACCAACACTCAAAATCCCCAGCCTTCTATCAATAAAGTTGCTGCATGTGATCAAGAGCGTCCGCTTAAGTCAGATTTATGCTTACCCATGTCATCTGAATCAGGCAGTTCAAATTCCAGTACCACAACAAGAAAAACAAGGACAAGTCCTCGTGATATAGTTCCTCTTGAAATTATAAAGCCTTGTAGTCAAATCGGCGGCCTTGTAGAAATGCATGAGTCTTTAGTTACAATTACAAATGAAAAAATATCCACCACTTCACCTGAGAAGGAAGAAATAATGTGTTCAGCTCTAATTGCAGCTCCTGAAAGTGAATCAGCGTTTGATTTGGAGAGTCAAAGCACTTCAACAATCTCGAAAGAAACTTTGAATGAATTATTAGGATCTCCGAGTGATTTTAGAGAAGTGACTGCTTCAGTAATTAGTGCCTCAAAATCTCCTGAAGAAATACAAGAAGCATTTGTTTTTAGTTCACAGTCCAAAGTATGTAATGAGGATTTAGATTACACTCGAGAGAAAATGAATGCAAATTATAGTGAATCACAGGAGGTTAGTTCGGATATCCGACCTACTGAGCAACCGACATTAGAAAATCAACAAAATCAAGTTTATACTTTTTCTTATGCCAGTGACCAATCTAATACGAATATATCAACAAGTTCTGAATTACCAATTCCTTCTCCAGTTCCCTACGCAATGATGCCGGTGATGTTGCCTTGCCAAAACAATCTTCAACAGTCTACTGTAGTGACTCCAGAAATATACCAGAATGACCCAGTTCAGTCCATGTCTATCCCCTGTGGTGATTCGACAACAGCAGTAGGTTATTTATCTATGCAACCCAATGGCATAGTAAATATGGTAAATCCACAGCTGGACAATAATAATTTGAATTCATTGAGATTGCAAATGCTTCAAAAACTGGGTCCGAATTTCAATCTTCAAGCCTATGATGCCCAACAACAACAAAACATAATTTCCGCAATGCAGATTATGAATAGTAATCAAATTCAAGAGCAGAAATATTCTTTACCTGTTCCAATTGTTCAAGAGCAACAACAACAGCAGCAGTTTCAATCCCAATCTCAGGCTCCATTGAATGATAATCATTTACAACAGTTACGACAACAAATCCTTTTCCATCAACAACTTCAATTACAAAATCAATTACAAGCACAAAGTCAACAACAGCAGTTATCAGAAGTTAATATGACTCCACAATTTCAAAATCAATACCCGTCTCCATTGCCTCAACAAATCAGCCTAAATTCACAACCACAATTTTCTCAAGACCTTAATAATATGGGAACACTAGTTAATTCTTCAAATTTAAATGAGTTACAACAAGTTCTAAATATGAATCAACTCCGTAATCAAAATATTGATAATAGTAATGTAGCCTATATTGTTGTGCAACAGGGGAACACTTTCTCTGCAATTCCCATTAATCAATCTTCCTTAAATTCTGCGACCTCCTTTCAGTCTTCACAATTAGGTCAGCAAATAGTGAATTTCCAACAAAATCTTGAGCAACAAGTAAATACCTCAAGTGTCTCTGTTAATCCAGCGTTATCCAGAAATGTACCAAATAGTACTAATAATTCTTCTAATGCGGAATACCATCAGGAGCAAGGAAGATGTTTTTCAGAGAATATAAGAAAAGACACGAACAATATTGTACACGGATCTTTACAGCAAGAACAACAGCATCAACAAATTTGTCCTTGTCCTGACTGTCAACAAATTCCAGCTCATCATCATCAGCACAATAATAATAATAATGAATTAAAGAAAATGTTCATGCAGCAACAGCAAGGGGAATCTCGTCCTTGGGGAGTGTGCCTTAATTCCAATAGTAAAAGAGGTGGACGGGCTTCGTCCATTTTAAGTCATAATATGAATAAATCAATTTTACCGCGTCGACCTGGAAATTTAGTGCCTCAAATTCTTCCAGCTCCGACAACTTCCCCTTTAAAGACTCCAGAGTATAACAGTCTAGCTGGTTCTTTGACTACGGGAAGCCATGAGGTTTTGCATACAAATGCTAGTTTAAATATTACTTCGGGGAAAGTTCCAATTTCTAGTCCAAATATTGCTGTTGTCCGGCCGCTAGAACATCCATTACAAAAAATGTCACATCAAATTTCTCAAATTGGGATCACTTTGGTCGCCCATACTGTTTCTGCTACAAATCCACAACAAGAACAGGAGAGTTTCTTGAGTACGACTATAAACACAGCGGAGGTGAATGAAATAATGGGAAATAGTGAAAGCATACCAATAACTTCAACAAGCAGTACAAATATGAGGACCAAATTGCTGTCAGATTTGAATGGACAGTCTGCTCGCACATCCGGGATTTTAACTGTACTGGGTCAAAAGGACGTGGGCACTTCACGACGAAATGAAATGGATGTTGTCGAGAAATTTGTTGTGAACGAAACTGTAAATGGGTCAGTGCAGGGAAAATTTGAAGAGAAATCTGCTCAAGAAAAGGTGGGTAAAGTTGAGCCCATTAATAATACGGAAGGGAAATCAATTAAAGTCATGTTGAGAAGTAAAAAAGGTGGAGATTCCTATTCCATCACTGATATAAACAAGTCTGGACTACCAACTTCTGGAGCTATGCGGAGTTTGAAGATTAAAGGAAAAATTACTAGTGGGGAGCATGCAGGGACAAATACGGACGTCGTTGTTGTTCCAGTCATTCAAACCATCCCCATTATGTTTGACTGCACAACAGACGAGTCTGATGATGGGACTTCGAAAGATCAAGAAGAATTATTGCCTTGTCCACTATCATCAAACGACGACGATTCCCCATCGTCGTCTAATGCTCGTAGTCTAAAGAAACCATTTCGATTGGTAAGCTACGATTGTCTTGATATTTTTATTATGCCTTTTCTGTATTATTATTTAAGTTGGTATGATTTTATTATTATCTCTTTTTGTAATTTTAGACACACCGAGCTGTCATCGTTTATGAAGTAAAATGCAACAATGCAGTTCTTTTTCGATCCAGCGACGTTCATGCTGTGTGGGAATATATCTTCGAAACAGTTCAGGGAACTCGACTCCAACACAATCTGCCACCTTTGGCTTATCCAGCTACAAATATTTCTTTACCTGGTATTAAGCGTAAATTGTGTTTATTGTTTAATAAATAAATTGATAAAAATAAGTTTTTATTACATAATCAAAATGGGAATTTACTTGCCAATGTATTTTCTGCTTCATTTTCTGTAGACAACACGCGAGAAGCAGCTTCCAGTTGTGACATGCTAGGCTTGACAAATCAAGCTGTTCAGTTCCTTTTACAACAGCTTCCAGGGACAAATTCTGTCATGGAAAAACATAAATTTCCATGTGAAGCGAAAGATGAGGAGACGATTCTCCCAGTAAATGAGTCTGGATGTGCCAGAACTGAAATTTTCAAGTCCCGAAAACCATTTGATACGTTCGGATGGCTCGCATCCAAGCATAGAATTATACCAGCAATTACTGACAAGTAAGGGAAAGCAAATAGCCAAGGCGAATGAAACTTCTATCATAATTTTTCCAAATTGAAATGAAACAACGTATAGACATGTCTAATTCTTTTATATATTCTTTATCTAGCTCATTAGAAACACAAGATCGAACGGACCTTCCAATTGAAACGAGATGTAGAATCCTGAAGGAAAAAGCAGCCAAATCGTTGGGTGTCCTTTTTTCTGCCACTCATGGGAGAGGATTGTTCACTCGAAGAACTTACATGGAAGGAGAAATAATCATTGAATTCACCGGAGAGGTATGTCGTGTTAGTTTACTATTTTATTCTAAAAAATTATGTTGCCGAATCCTGTTCTTATTATACTCTTATTTTATTATAGTTAATTCGCACAATTCTGAGTGACAAGAGGGAAAAATACTATGAATCAAAAGGCCGTGGATTTCACTACTTTACTTTTGACGATCGTATAGTAATTGATGCAACTCTTAAGGGAAACGCTGCTAGATTTCTTAATCATAGTTGCGATGTGAGTTAACTCACATTTGAATTCAAATTTAATTAAAAACCTTTGAAATATACAAGTTTTTTTTATACTTAAATGATAATAATTATTAATGTTTCATTTGGTTTTCTGTTCATATGTAGCCGAATTGCCGTTCCAAAGTCGTAGACATAGGAGGGAAGAGACATGTTTTGATATTTGCTTTTAGAAAAATTCAAGCCGGTGAGGAACTAACGATTTTTTTGAAAAATCGAACATGAGTACGAGTTTGGTATTGACGGTCATGATAAGAAAATTAAGTGTACTTGCGAAACCTCCAAGTGCCGAAAACTTCTTAATTCATTGAATGAAGAATAACGAGAACCTTTTACTCTGTACGCTAACTTAATTGCACGTTTTTTAATGTTTTTAGCGTATACCTCTATATTATAGATTATACATGCCTATGTTTACGTATATGAACATGTGATACATGATTTTAGAAAAGTTTTTTGGACAACTTTTTATGAATAGGAAACGTATTTAAAAGATTATACATATTATGTATAAATTAATTTAGGGATATCACGCACGGATAGTCTATTATTATTAGTTTATTAGAAACGATTTTATTGCGTAGATTGCATTGTAGTTGCGGAAGATACAATACAAATATATACCTACATGGTCCACATATATTATAAAATTGTAACTATAGTTCACAATATTTGTTCTGAAAAAGAATTATTGACAAAATAAATCAAGTTTTTACATATAGTAAAAATTTGATACATTATATTATCAAATTCCACAATTATAAAAATAATTAAAACGAAATTTATGCCTTTATACTGTCTCATTCATTCCATTATAAATTATAATTTATAATTGTAATTAGAGTAACATACAATGTGGACAAAAGGCATGAATTCCGAGAAGCGCATTTAAGTTTAAGTATTCTTCCCACCCATAAGAATCTATAAATAGACGTTCTACATTTGGTATAAATTTTCAATTTGTTACAATTCATTGCATAAATACAAAACGGCACAAAATATTTGAGTAAACTAATGTCATGTTTCATGTTCAATTATTATACAGTAAACTACTTATTACAGCTTATTTTCCAAAAGTATGTAGGTAAAGTAGTTATACATAAACAGAAACGACAGTATCTACAGGTATTGAATATTGGTTAAACTTTTACAGTAATAATAAACAATTTGTTGTCTATGAAATTATGAACATTAAATTTTAATTAAACTCATTTTAGTTTACCATCAAAAGGTAATTTTAATGATTTGAAGTCTTATTACGACGACTACAAGCTACCGTCACATTTTTTAGTGAGTAAGTTAGTCTTTTTAGCTCGAGCGGTCAAGTACATTGTTGGATCGTCTATTGCTCCTTCTTTCACCATTTCAGCAAAGGCTTTGTCCATGTTTCCATTCTTGGCTGTAAATCTGACTCCCATTGGATATTTGCTATCGAAACCTTCGGGTATGAATTTGAATGTCAAACTTTGGAATCCCCCTTCTTGCTTATCATCAACTAGATCAGCCATGACCTTGCGCCTTTTTTCAGGATCTTTACTTGAGGCAAAGTTTTGAATATCCAATTCATTCAACTCCTGGTCCTGTTCGTCTACACGTCGTTTCAATGATTCTTTAGTCGCCAATGTAATCCTGTAAAAAAATTATTCAACACATTTGTTGTAAATTCATGATCATTAGCAGTTTGATAGAAATGTAATATACGGAAATTGGAGAAATGTTGTTAGTGTACATTATTATTGCAATTGCTTCAATACATAAATATATTTATTTTATAATTGTATAATACAAACATACGATTTTTTACACGAGGTGAACACTGCATTTAGTCCAAGATCCGTGTGAAGAGACTTGTACGCTTCAAATCCTAAGCCTAAGCCCTGAAAAAGCCTCTGCGAATACATACATTGAAAGAAGAAGTGAAAATTTAGATTAACAGCCTGTATGTTAAAATTAATAATTAATTATTAAACAAAAGCGTTTCACTAAGTATTTTGAAACTAACCCCAATCGTTTCTTCATTAATATTGGCTCCATTAACAGCATGTATAAAAAGAAGTTGATGATTAGGGTGGAAAGCAGCAATTATGGTTTCTACTTCTTTAAACTCTCGTCCCTTTTTATTTTTCTTGAAAATATTTAAATTGGACACGGCCACAAAGGCAAATTTGTGATGATGATGGATGTTCACACTCTATAAAAATAATAATTTATTTTCACACTTAAAACGAACTAATAAATACTGGCCAGTTTATTACATACAGAGACAGAGAGCGAGAGATGATTCCAAGATTACTTACTGTTGAGGCTTCTGATTCTTCCAAACTCCGCCAACCTCTTGCCCATTTTCTACTTAATTTAGTGAGTTCTGATTCACTCAATTTCCAATCGGGCAAGTCAGGAGTATTTTCAGCCAGTTTCAGTTTTCCAGCCAACCATTTTAAAGACTCCTGTGTTTCGATTGCAACTAATAATTTTAGAAACAAAGTATATTACACCTTTTAGTAAATACTTTAGGTAGTAGTAAATACACCTTTTTTCCCGAGGAAGTCTAATTCATAAAATATAAATATTAAAACATTTTTTCATTTTTCATTTCGAATAAATAAGAATACTATACCTCGCAATTGAAGAGTTGATATTACTTTCATGATACCATCTATCTCTTTCTCATCCTTAAATTGATAACATTAAATATACTTCAATACATTAAATTATACTATACTATATATAGTATTAGTAGTATTATACTACTAGTATATGTAGAACTGGATAGAAGAACAGGCCATAGACGTCGATCTAGAAGCCGAGATATTTGAGTTTTCCTATTTGGCCGCTTTCGCGCCACGGCGTTTCCAATGATTTCGTAATTCGAAAAATCACAAGAAACAAATCATCATATATTTTGTTTGAATTTAACTAATGTTTGTAAATTAATTAAAAATATTTGCAATTTTTTTAAAAATTTCTGTTTCTATAAAATAGCCCATGTCTTTCTGCATATTAATATGCAAAAAAGTGAAAATACGTTTATGGCCCGTCCTTCCATCCAGTTCCCCATATAATAAAATTAAGAAAACATATTTTATCTTACACTTTTCTACTACTACTGTGTTATATAAAAAAGAAGGGAATGTACTGGCGTATAAACATTAGATACATTGCATGCATACATTCGAGAGAAAAGACATCAGACTTACAAGTATATGTTCAACAATTTTCATCACTTTCGAATTACGATCCTCCGCAGGTGTCAAGTTTCGACTTTTTGTGAGTAGCTTTTCGAAATTCACTTTGGGTAAGAATTCTTGCATTAAAGTAATATTAGCCTTGACAAATTTTTTTGTTATGCTATAAAGCTGAGCTCGCAACGGATTCGCTATTTGAAAGAGAAAAGGAATAATATAAATTACATATTGACTTTCATAATGAAATTCGTAAGATGGTTGAAGTATTAAGTATATATAATTGAGACTTGTGCGACTCTTACTTGATCTAGCTTTGAAAGTTTTCGTTTTTTGAACCAATTTTTCCCGTCGTTCATCATACTTCTTTTGACGCTGAACAAACTTTTCCATCGGATCAACTTCCTCCTCTTCTTCTTCTTGTCCTCCCGGTTGTTGTTGTTGTTGTTCTTCCATTATTTCATCATCAGTCTTATTTTCATTATTCTCGCCACCTGACTGAATATTTGAATTTGCATCTGACAAGACATCATCTTCAATGATATGTTTACCAGGACGAGTTGGTTCAGTATCTACGTCCGACTCACGTTCATCTTTGACAGGTGTTTCATTACGCAAGGGTAGTCTTGTCTTGGGTTTTTTTCTTCTACTTCTAACTGGTGGCATGTTTTTTCGTCTTCCTCTGATTTTCCTAAAAAGCTCAGTCCTGTGCTAAACAAAATGAGATACAAGATATACCATGTTACCATATATGTACAATGAATACCTTGAGATAATGTTTTCTCTGCGAGACACAAAAAGAAATAATGGTTATATCACTTTCAACGCCCAAACTAGACTATGAAGGTCAAAAGACTAGGTAAATTATAATTGACACTTACAATTGTATTGACCACAGCAACTAAAAATCCAATTAGTTTCCAACGTCGTTTAATTGACTAAACTTTAGTTACGTTTTATAAATGAGAGAAATTTTATCGTTAGATTTGTTCGCTTTCGGCGCGTCATTTCCCACCAAATCTGCAAGGATTCCAACAAGCCTTTGATTTTTTCATTATCAAGCAACATAAATTTTATGCCAGAGACAAACGTTTGTATGTGTAGTTTGTATAATGTAGTTTGTATAATGTATGCAGAAAAACGAGAAAGGAAGTTAAACTGTTTTCAATGCACTTATTCATGAATTGTTGTTCCAGTGTGAGTTAAACAACTTATTTACGTTAACTGAATTCAAAATGGTCCTACAACGATAATAATTGCCAACATTTTGAATTCTTTCCTTTACATTTTTCCTTTGGTTCCTTTGAAGACGAGGTTTCATCAATCATGAGCTTTTTATCCTCCTTGACACCTGTCTCTTGTAAATCTACTGTGTAATTACTATTATTGTAATTTGCAATATGATATTGTATCAGAATCTTCCTCCAGCGTTATGGTGCGTCATGAAATGTTATACGCCTGAAACTCGTTTCATTTTACACTTTCATCTTTTTCATGTTTACGCTTTTGTTTTTCTACTACTACAAACTGAAAATTATGATTTTACACCAAACTTAATCATGAAAATCAAAATATTACGCAAAGAGAAGAAGTATACATCATTACGAAGAGAAAATATTCTCAACAAATATTCAAGTGCACATATAGGTACATACATGTATGGATTGCTCATGAACTCGAAAAAATAATTAGTCAGATTGCGAATTGAAGAAGCTTTAAAAAAAAGAAGGAAAACAATATTATAATTATTACGTCATTTTATGAACAATGAGTACAAATTGGAAGTGTCACATGCATAAATATAATTTGGATGAGGAAAAAAATGTTCGCGAGTCATGAGAGCAAACAAAAACAATATACATATATAAAAAGCAAGAGAAGAGGCTATGCAACAGTATAAACAATAATCAAATTGAAAAGATCTGGCATAATCATTCATATTGTAATTTTAGCTTTACGAATTCAGTGTCGAGTTCCCCTTTCTCCAATCCTTCTATTTACCTATACTTGCTATTTATGTACGGGTGCTGACTGCTGATGCAGGGATGAATAAATTTGCTTTTATACATACATACTTACTTGTCAATACATACATACCTAGTACATTTAGGATTTTGATATTCTAAGTACCAGCTACTTTCTGATTGCTACCACCACTGTACATACACTCATCGTCAGTATTATCCTTAGCTTAAGAAAACTATAGGCAAGTACAACTTGGTGTATATAGTTTAAATTCCTTGCCGTCCGTCAGCCGTCTCATCTCACCCAGCATTAAAGTTTTGAGGTCTCGGCTTTGGTTTGACTTTGGCTTGAACTCTTAATTGGTTTCTTCTTCATTGCGATTTGTACATATTGTTTGCTTTTCCAATTCATAATGACTTTATAATAAAAAATCATCGACTTAATCATCAACAGCTTACTCTTTTTCTATATAGTACAATAGAACACAGAAGCTTGATGGGTGAGAGGGAAAATAAAATATGCTTTGCAAATACTAAGTAGATATGCTAAGTACAGTAGTCTATATATAAGTAGTCAGTACTATTATTTTTCGTTTCACATTTAATGATTCTATAGTTGTTATTCCCAATGACCTTAGATCCCTCACAATCTAGGATTAAAAGCAATTCCTCATGATTGAAATCCTCCAATACATTTTACATCTTCTTCAGTTTGCTCCTGCACGAATAATAGTCAAAATTTAGCACACGAAATCTGCTGGTTGTATAGGTGCGAAAATGAAACGAAAAATCCAAATTTAGAATTTATAATTGCGACAGATTTCATGCTAACGGTTTATGTCTATATATGGAGGATCGTGTTTCACGTGTGGCATGAAGAATCTGCTATATAGGTATGTAAATTCAAAAAATGTGAACAAATTTGAGTCAAGAATAAAAAATGAAATCCATTGAGGCCATGCACAAAGGAAGGTGTACAATAAAATATTTACATATGATCACGAAAGTCCAATAATAATGTAAATGTATAAGAAATAAGTACTCACAAAATCTCAAAAATCAAGCTTACAATATGATACTTTGCATACAGGGAAGAGCATTTAATTCAACCCAAAACCACATATTCATTATTTATATGCATCGGCACCACAAATTTGAATTCTTTCTGGTTTCATTTTCCACGTGCAGTCTCAATAAAAACATAAAATATTCTACTTCATTTGAGAGAAACCTGGAATTGTATTTGTGTAAATTGTACACACGTACGCGTACCACTATATAGTTTAATCATCATTTAACATATCAAACAAATTGAAACGTAAAATTACACCCCCTGTCAATTGTATCTATATAAAAATATATTCTTATATACATACCTCGTATGAAATTCCTTTGAATACATATATTTTATCAACAAACTTTTCGTGAAATTTCGCACTGAAATGTGAGACCTTGTCAGTCAGATTGTGTGTAGATTGATATAAGTATAGATAAAATAGATTGAAATTTCCTCGTGTTTCTTTGTGTTCGTTTGTATGGAAATATTTTTTATTATGATTATTATAAGTAAACGGCAGAAAGTTAAGACTATGTGTACGTGCCGAATAGTCTCAGAATATTGTATTGTATACACACACACAAGCTGAAATATATTACATTTATTATTATGAATAGCTATAAGCAATATCATCCCTTTTTCCAAGCGAGGGTGGAGCAGGTGGATGATAATATTTTTTTTACATTAGTTTCTCAGCTTACCTGCGTATAGTCCTACTTTAATATGGATGCACGACATACAGCGTTGGGGGAATATCCATGGATGGATATTGTTGTAGTTTTACAACAAAATAATACGCATAAGGCATATTATGTATAGTAGACGAGCAGGAGGATACACACAGAGATGCTGATTGAAGTGTGTGTTGTTTAGTCTGTATCTACAGCTTAGAGGTGCAAACCCGACCAAAGGAAGGTACAACTTATCATGTATGTTAGAATCATAGACAAGTCTCTCGTTTAGTCACCTTATGCACTTACAACTCTAGCAAAAATAAACTTGTTTAATTCGTGCAAAGTATTTTTATTCAAATTGTCCGTTGACTACGTGAGATTAGACACAAAGAACATATTTACAAAACAAAAGTTTGAAATATATATTATTGGGGAGTTCAAACAAAAAGGAATATTTCTAAGATATTTTTCTCCTTTTGGACTTTTGGAAAAACTATTTCCTATATATATATACTTGATAAAAGAAGTTTATTTAACACTGTAAAGGAAAACCATTGTGAATTCGGATTTAGGAATTTCCATTGTGTATGCCGGTGTTTGTGTCTATTGTTCTGTGATTAGTATGTATATACATTCGTTCATTTAAGTGTGCTGATAATCTGGGATATTTTCAATTTAATAATGGATTTTGTTTGTGTACAATTCATTTAACCTTCAATAAATTGACGAACGGCGCGGGAGACTTTTTTACTTAATCAGTTTCTGCAGTGTGTATTTTGTATTTATGGAAAATCCCCAAAAAAGTTGTTCCACAATCATGGATTTATTTTAAAACGGTAAACTTACTTGCTATATTAAGAGGAATTTTTTATAGCTTCAATATTGTTCATTTCTTACTAACCAAGTTATACCAAGTATTTACATATGCATAATATTTAACATAATGCAATTCTGCCTTTTAAGCATTTTCATTGATATCTTCATGATATCTTTTACAATTTTCAACTGCAATTCTGTTGTACGGGATATACACATATATAGTGGTTATCCATTTGCGCATACCTATATTTTCTCATATCCCATACTTATGATAAGATAAATAATTAATAAAAGTATTTAATTTATGTGCTGTGCGTGTGTATGGGTTTGCCTATTTGACTGTAAGTCAGTACTGATTGAATTTGAATTTTCGACTTGTGTACACTGTGTAATGTGTGTATAGATATAGAATGCTCAATTTTACTAGTTGCCCAAAACATAGTATTAAAAGTACATATGTATTTCCAAACTGATTTGCATGTACAGTATTGTACATGCAGTGACAATATTAATATATTTTAACGACAATGCGTAGAATGTATGTAGATAGTAGACTTGTCAAGATAAATTCAGGATTCATGCTTAGGAATAATTGAAATTGGTAAAGTTATCCGTCTATTCTATTTAAGCATAGAATGCATGAAATGTGTGCGTGTTTTCTTGTAATTCAACAAAGTTTGGGATTTGATATTACTTACTTACACACTTATAGATAGTAGATAGATATATGCAGTATGGACATGGATTTTTCCTTTTAATTTAAATGCAGACATATATATATGAATGGGGCATTTCTTCTTCATCGCAGAGACAGACACACGATGAAAATAGACGTAGATACGACATGTGGTAGAAATGCAACGCACACGCGCTTTTTTCACAAGATTATACTGACAATGAGAGACGTATTCAAAATAGACAAACTATAGAAATTTTAAAATGTCTTCTATAAATCCGTATGGATATGATGATGAGTAGGAAACGAAAAGTTTGACCTCGTTTCCGGCCTCCATTTCTTTTATCTACATGTATTCTACATATCTAAATACAGTATGTTTTTTATGTACAATATTCTATACCATATAATATTATAATATACTTGGCTTGTGTAAATTTAGGCATATATTTAGGTATCTTGTCCGTTGTTCTTGTTTGTATATTTGTAGCTTTTATAGTTTTAGCCAGTTTTTTTCTTCTATTTGCTTCTCCTCTTGCACTAATATTTTTGCTCTTGGCGGTATACAGTTGTATAGTTGTGCTCAGTTTATCATCATTCCAACCGTTAAAAAGTGTTAAATACATGTAAAACATCAGTACGAGTTATAATTTGAATCTTCATTTAAAAGGTGTTGATAGCCATTGATGTGACGTGCTTCAACTTGTATACGTAGATTAAACAGTTACAGTTGAGTCATATTTCCTTAATACAGGATTTTCCTGTGTGACATAGTTGTCAGATACTTTTTCAGTTAAACATTTTTTACCTCATCTTGCCTTAGTACACTATATAATTACAAGAAAACAGCCCGTCGCTTCCAGCGACCTACACCATCACAGTTCTCCGCATAAAATATTGACTTTGGAGATTTGGGACCGACAGTAAAATTGAGTTTTCTATCTTAAACTGGTTCCTCCCGTAAATTCGTGTAAAAAGTAATTAATAATTATAATTTCCCTGAAAAGTCACATTATAAAGTCCCACTGTTTTTTAATCCAGTACTCGTAACTTTTTTGCACACGACCGACCCTTTGCACACTCCACATTTCAGTTTGTAGTAAAGTGCAGTTGTAGCAAATACACAGCTCTACTATCTATATATACACTCTGCGAACAAAAAATTCATACCATTATATGTACACACAATGGAAAACAGGGTTTTTAAAGGAACAGCAACCATATAGGGTACTTGCGGTCACTTTATAATTTTCTATAATATGCTGTATCTCAGGGTCGTAATAGTATGCATGCCAAATCCCAAGTCTCTATACTGTCAATAGTTTAGACGAAGATCGAGTACATATAATATGTATACAATTACGGTTTTTCATGCTTATAAGTTATATTATGTACTATGTATACATAATAGATAACTAATCTCCTCAAATCAATTTCAAAATGTTTAAACGAATTTGATTTCTTATTTATAGGAAAGAGACGAGCGAGCGAGCGATACAGGATTCAGGATTTTTTGTGCAGTGCAAAGTTGGGTTCTATAAAATACTTATAAATTGTGTAAATAAAAACACGATGAAAAGTTAAAATATTGTCAACATTAAAAAAGTGGAAAAGAAGACGAGTGATGTAATTTCAGTTGTTTCTCCAGAGAATAAAATTTTCAAGATCGTAATATAAAATGTCGGAGTCTCCTTTTAAGAATAATACCCGTATGCTACGGTCAACATGTCGAGCTCACGGAGATGGTTGCTCTTGCCCTACAGAAGAATTATCATCACCGCGACGGTTAGTTGATTTTTGTCATATTTAATTTGTTTTTTTTTAATTTCCCTACACATTTATCTTAAGTATGCTTCAAAGTTTAAACAATCATGTACTTTTTTGTATCTTTTATATAATATAGAAGTCGTTCAGTATCTAGAACTCCAAGTAGAGCCAGTAGCGTAGCACCTGAATTAAGTTTAGCTCCAGAACCGTCGACTGTCTACTCACATTTGAATGGATTCATTAGTCATCACAGTCACCAACATCATAATGATTCCTCAAATTACCAAAGCCATACAACTACTTCATCATCCTCATCAGCAAGATATTCTCAGAGTCGAATAATGGAACAATCTTCATCATCAATGTACTCTCACAGTCAAACGAATAGAAATGGTATGGCGGACGAGGAGGGAAGACTATCTAGAAGTTCTAATTATGATCAGCAAGATTGTCTCAGTTCACATTCTCATAGTTTGTATAATGATGAAGACAAATTATCGTCTAGAATAGTTAATTCAAGATTTAATTCTGATGAATTACAAAGGGGTGGTGCTATTAGTACACCAAGTAAACAATTTCAAAGTCGGAGTACTCGAGAACTGTCCATGGTCAAAACATTCAATACAAGTTCACATTCAAGAAATGGTGATGATTCAGAAGAAGAGGAATTCTCATCATCAGACGAGTCTGGTGTCACTGTGGCTGTGAAGAGTCGGTATGTTTTTTATTTCAATAATAATAATTAATCTAAAGATAAAGATGTAATAAAAAGAGAAGATATATAGCTATGTTGTATAATTATTACTTTTGGTAGTGGTAATTATTGCTAGTGAATCACTACCAGATTTTTGCTAGTGAATTTGCCACCCAAATTTGCTAGTGGTAGTGAATGGTAGTGAATTCAAAATTACAATTTGCTAGTGGTAATTGAGGGTAATTAGCCAATTAATTGGTAATTAATTGGCAAAATTTGAATTTTCCACGCGTTTTTAAGGTCCTTGCTAGTGATAATTAGTGGTAATTATTTCACTACCAACAATTTGCCAATGGTAGTGATTGCTAGTGAATTCAAAATTACAATTTGCTAGTGGTAATTATTGCCAATTAATTGGTTGCTAGTGAATTCAAAATTACAATTTGCTAGTGGTAATTATTGCCAATTAATTGGTTGCTAGTGAATTCAAAATTACAATTTGCTAGTGGTAATTATTGCCAATTAATTGGTTGCTAGTGAATTTCACTAGTGAATCAATCATTACCAAAATAATTATACAACATAGATATATAGAGCACACGAAAGAAAGTCGGAACACTCGGAACTTGGGATTTCTTTATAGACGTGCACGTGACACGAAATTTCTAAGCCCGCTCAAAATCATAATACCATAAGACAAGAAAATATTAGAATTTCTACTGCTTTTTCTACACAATTTTTGTGGAATAAGTTTGTATTCCTTAAATTCCTTATTATTTATGTTGGTTAACAATAAAATTATTGTCTAAAATTTATTCTTAATTTTGTTTACAGGCCGATGGCCTTAATAAATTCATCATCGTCGTCATCATCGACTATTACCGGTGCGATGAAAGCAACAACATTAAATCACAATGGAAATCATCAACATCTTCATCGCCGTCGTACGGTGACAATTTATAATATCCAGAGTAAAGAAGACAAGGAGGAGGAAGAAGGAAATCTTCATAGTAACGAAATTCATACCATGTACAGACGCATTATCTCATCTATTAATTCTTTTCTGATGATCATCCCAAGATTAACCTATCTATTACTAGTAAATCTCTTCGTGTGGGAAAAATGGATTCTACATCGTAAAAATTACTTCTCTAGCTTTTCTGCATTAAAAGCATTAAAAACCCTTCTGTCTCTCGGTCTCCTGTTTTTCATAGGTATTTAAGTAAAAATAAATAAAAATATTGCTATGATTGTACCATTCATATGATGTAAGTTTACATATTTGTTGATAACAGTGTTATTAATAATGATTTTTTTATTTGTGTTCAAAATAATAGGGTTGTTGTTATACAGCAATTCTGGAAGTTTGTTGGCCTACTATAATCGACTGGCAATGCCAAAAGAATCCAGCATTTCTGGTGAGCTTCCGCCTCCAGTTATTTCACCACAAGTGCCATCAGATCAAATCTTGTCTTCTACTTCTATGTCGTCACCATCGTCACCACCACCATTACCGCCTGCATGTTCTCTGTCACAAAGTGTAGAATATCAAAATCTTTTGGATAAAATCGCCTTACTTGAACGTACAACAGAAGAGTATAGACAAAATTCGGAAAACAATTATAATAATAAGTTGGTCATTTTGGAACAAAAGTTGCACATTAATCTCAAGCAAGAAATTTTAAAAATTGAGCCCACAAAAGAAACAATTATTGTTGAAAAACAAACGATTGTCCAAAAAGAACCCGCACCACCGCCAATAATTATTCAACCAGAGCCTATTAATGCTGAAGAAATGAGCAAAATAGTCATGCCTTTAATTCTGCCTTCAATTTTGGAGAAATTAAGATCTGAATTAAAAACAGTTCAAGTTGTAGATTGCCCAGAGAAAAGAGGTGATTTAGAAACGAATAATGTAGTACTACCGGAAGTGCCAATCGCTCCTATTCATCCTGGACTGGACTTGACAGATATTGAAAAGATGATTCGTGTGGCCATTGAAAAATACGATGCAGATAAAACTGGACTACCAGATTTGGCTTTAGAACCAGCGGGTGGAAGTATTTTGAGCACAAGATGTACTAAAAGTTCACAAAGTAAAAACAGTGTTCTCTATCTTTGGGGTTGGAGGATTTGGTCGTATAGCAATTCCCCTCGATCAATCATTCAGGTATACTTACCAACATTTAAGTATTATCTATGAATGATTAATCAAAATTCAAAGCCATTATATATTCCATTCCTATAGAGGATAATTTTTTAAGATGATGTACTTTTCATTTCAAATAATATAGCCTGGAGTTGTTCCTGGTGAGTGTTGGGTAGTAGAAGGAGCTACAGCTGAAGTCGTCATTCAACTTGTATCACCAGCAATAATAACTGGGTTTACTCTAGAGCACATACCAAAGTCAATTTCTCCGTATGGGAAAATTGACACGGCACCAAGGAAGTTTCAAGTTGTTGTAAGTTGAAAGATATTTGAACTAATAAAGTTCCCTTTTGCACTATTACTGTATTACTACTGTGTGTACATTACTATACAAAATGATTTTTTAACAGGGCCTAATGAGTGAAAATGATCTCGACACGATGTGGGACTATGGATATTTTGAATATGAAGACAATGATAAACCGATTCAGTATTTTGCTGTTCAGGTACTTAAATAAAAAAATTTTTAGTACATTCATGAAGTTTTAAAAACAAAACTTTGTATACAGAGTACAGACCATGAGAGTAAAGTTCCATACGTAAATTGATGTTCCTTTTTTGTTTCCTTTTAATTAGAATAAAAGTACGGTGGCGTATCCAATTGTCGAGCTGAAAGTTTTGTCCAACCACGGGAGTATCAAGTCAACGTGCATCTATCGGTTCCGTGTACATGGCGAGAAAATCAACCTGAAATTTTAAAGCTATTATAACTTACTTTTGAGCACAACTCGCAACGAAACACCCAAAGAAGAAAAAAAGAAGAAGCGTAGAAGAAATAACAAGTTTTTATATTTGCTTTCGTAAGTAAATAAGTATAGGCAGCTGTTCCATACCAAAAAGTAGTTTTAAAAAGGAACACTTTTTCTAAGGCATTTTAAATACACACCTGATTAGTCACTTTATATGTACAATGGAGATTGAGGCAATGTATTTTGATTCATTTTCCCTTTTTGTTTATTAAGTTAACTGTTGAATTTTGCATTCACCAAATGTATTTTAATTTAACTATAATACAATATACCATTGTCAAAGTTCTATTCTAATCGTATACATGTATACGTAATGAAAATGTGTTTTTCTTACGTCTTAGGTAGGTAGGTTTGTTTTTTCTTGGTTTGCTTTTTCTTCTTTGATATTGCTAAAAATGTATCTCAAGTTGAGATTCTCAACTATAATTTTATACGATTTATTTTTATCATTATACATGCGCGTTCAATATAAATGTAAATGTTACAAAACAAAGGTGACATATGAAGTTCTCCATATGAAAAGAGACCGAAGACTACTTTTCACTTTTTTGCATATTAATATGTAAAAAAACGTGGGCTATTTTAAAGAAAAAGTTAAGTCTCTAAAAAAATTGCAAATATTTTTAATTAATTTACAAAGTTTAGTTAAATTCAAACAAAATATATCTAGGAAGTAGTCTTCGGTCCCTTTTCGTATGGAGAACTTCAATATAAATTTGAGAGACTTCCAGAAGTATTTTTAAATTAATGTTATTTATATCAAGTGCATATGCTTGGTATTTGTGAAATTAAACTTATTTTACTGAACTAAATGATGTATATTTAGTTTTATTGCATAATTTGCATACATTGTATGCATGTTGTGTATGTATATAAATAACTTAAATGATAATCATGTTCAAATTATTATGCTACATAGCCTGTACTCTGTAAACTCACAAAGTAAAGTAAAAGAACGTTATCATATAGTCTAGAACATTGACTTTTACCATTTTAAAGTTGTTTCACAACTGATGCTGCCACTATAGTAGTGCTAAACTTAATGATAAAATGATAATAATCTAGGATTTTTAGTAGTTCTGGTGTATAATCGTAAGAAACTCAGAATGATTGTAATTTTGTGTAGATATAGATACAGAATTTTTGTTCAACTACTTAACTTACTTGAGAATAATTCGATAATATAATATGAATGGCAGGAAGTTAAGTAAGTACAGAAATGCATACACAATAATAACGTTTTACCTGTTGAAATCGAGTGATTTAATCATGTATTATTAATCAAGTGAGATATCCTATTACCTGTTTATGTTCACCATTTTTATTTATTTGGCTTACTTACATGTGAAGCTATATTCACGAGCTATCAAATGTATTAATATTAATTATTATTATTTATCTTAAGTATCTAATACTATTAGACTAATAGTATATAAAAATATACTGCTAATTCTTTTTAAAGACTTACTTTTATAATAAGTATGAGAAGATGAAGACTTTTATTGTAGCCCAGTCATTTTTTTCATAGTTTTTTTCCTATTCAAATAATAATAATATTATTATTGTATGAATAAATATACTCATTACTTATTCAGCAATATGTATATGTACCCGCATAAAATGCTAACTTTGTAAAAAGGACATACGTAAATACAATACTTAAGTACATTATCAATCAACGCCATAATAATATTGTGTATACCCATAACAGGAATTTGAAACAATAAATTGAAAAGTTATGATTTATAAGAAGTATAGTCTTTGATACTAATAAATGCTTCCTCCTAGATCAAGATTCCTGATTCAAGACCGAATTAAAATAATCTAAGAATAGATTCCAACAAAAAAAAATCTTTTGAATCGTATAGAAAGGGGGGTACATTGAGAAATGTCAATTAAAAATTAAAGTTTTTAAATGAACATTTAAAGTTGAAACGTAAGAATAATAACGTTTTTCAATTAGCTATCGATAATTGCATTTACGATTTTTATTATGTATTAATTTGACAAGATTTTCTCGTAACTTTTCCCTATGGAATTTCATCGTCATTCTGATTTAGCGTATGTAAGTATATTTTATGGTGTAAGGTCGATGGACTATATACTGATCGTGAGGGTCCTACATACTATAGTAGTTAGAAAGTACGCGAATTTGGCAAAAAATATCCTCCTCTTTATATAATAATATTTTGGCATATATTAACCAACTTTTAAGAAGATCTTGAATAAAAGTAACTTTCTCTCGTAGTATCCAATAAGAGTTAATCAGTTCGTTATTATTATTTAAAAGTTCAGTGTAAGTACATATATTTTACTATATACTTATTAACTTCCTTGTGAAATTGCTTGCCATCAAGTCATACACATTTGTTTGGCATACAAATTTTGTAAGTATAAATATGTTGTATAACAATAATCATTTTAATTTAATTGTTCATTGGTTTTATATAAGTTTATTATCAGACTATCCGTTAAGGAGACTCCTTAATCCAAATCTATATTCAATTTTCGTTTGAATACCCAATACTGATCGTTATATAAAGCCATTAATTCACATCAAATACGTAATTAAAGTGAAGGGGAAAATATATAGTAATTTACATTTTGATACTATTTTTCATGATATTGCGACACAAAAGTTATTTATTTAAAATTTAATTCCATTTTTATTATTTCAAGTATTTGGAAAGAATCTATATTTAAAACTTATCATCTTTCACTATATATTATTATGTAAAATAGCTGAACCTCTCTTAATTATATATATTGTAGTTGGATCTAGTATTATCTGCATATAATGCTGGTTGATAAACTTCATTTTTATACGTACTTTTGATTGAGAATCAAGTTACTTGATACTTGTAATACAAGTCTTTCAACTAGATACGCACCCATGTTATGCACCTGTGTAGTCGTCTTCAAATAATTTAAAAGTAATTTAACAGTTTTTGTAGGTATGTCATATTGATCTTTTATTTTCAGATTCCAATAAGGTCCGGTATATATATATACACACATTTAAAAGCCAGAAAAAATCGATTTTGGAAATAGAATAAAAGTTTTAACTCCTAGCTTTGAATTTTTGTCAACGACAAGAGCAGAAATGCCTGTCAAAGTTGACATTACGCCTCCACCACCGGCTAATTCTAAACAACCTGGTGTGACCCCATCCCTACTTTATAATGGTAAGAGTATATTTATTTTTCAAATATTGATATAAATAGTCTTATGTCTTCAAAAAAGACTTGATACTATGTCAAGTTGGTGCATGTAATTGATTATGGATTTGTTTAGCAATACATATAGATATAATAATGCATTTTTGTGTTTGTTTGTATGATTTCAGGCTCAAGATTCCAGGGTCATCAAAAGTCCAAAGGAAATTGTTATGATGTTGAGGTTGTTCTGCAGGTAAGAGTATATTTCTTTTTCAAATATTGATATAAATATGTAGTCTTATACATTATACAGTTATGTCTTCAAAAAAGACTTGATACCGTGTCAAGTTAGTGCATGTAATTGATTATGGATTTGTTTAGGAAAATACATATAGATATAATAATGCATTTTTGTGTTGTTTGTATGATTTCCGTAGTATGTGGATGAGGAAAATGGCTATCTTTGTGGATACCTGAAGATCAAAGGCTTAACAGACGAATATCCCACATTGACTACATTTTTCGACGGTGAAATAATTAGTAGAAAAAATCCGTTCCTGACAAGAAAGTGGGATGCGGATGAGGAAGTAGATAAGAAACATTGGAGTAAATTCACAGCCTTTCATCAGTACGCCAAGACATTCAACTCAGATAATTACGATTATGAAGCCCTCCGAAAAACAGGTACCTGCTGCTTCCAACCCTGACATATTATAAATATAATGTATAATTGTCTGTCTATAGAATTGGCTAATAGCTATACACTATACACGTATATTTGAACAATGGAAATATAATTATTTTCTACAAATTAATTTAACAGATTTTGTGTTTATGCGATGGAAAGAACATTTCCTCGTTCCAGATCATACTATTAAAGGTAATTTAAAATACATATATGTAAATTAAATTTTGATGAAAGAATTCCTCTGCCTTTCTATGAATTTCTACTATATATATGTATATTATTGTATATAGTTTTATTAAAATTACATTTTTCTGAATTAAAGACATTTCTGGAGCTTCCTTTGCCGGATTTTACTATATATGCTTTACAAAGAGCGATGCATCAATAGAGGGTTATTATTATCATCGAAGTTCCGAGTGGTAAATCATTTTCTATTTCATTTTATGTTTTTAGTATATAAATTTTCTAATCTAAATCAGTATACATAGCGGCTCGCCAATCTTTGAAAACTATATAACATGGGTTGTTTTCTGTTTGTTTAGGTTCCAATCCCTGAATTTGACTCATGTACCTGAGAAATCAATTCAGATTTATGAGTTTAGATAAAGTTGATAGCTATTAAGCTCTTACAAATTCCTGCAACCTTTAACCTCATATCCATTTTTCAAAAACAACAACAAAACGCAAAATGAACTCCTCAGCTATATGACTCTGTTGTATTTTAGCCTTTAGTCCTTATAATTTTTACGATTTTTTCTTTTTATTATTATTTTCAACAACAAACTGTTCATAATGTAGCCTGACGAGTGCTGAACAAAAGAATATTTAGAACAATTCAACATCATTCTCTGAGTACCTTGACGATCCCTATAATGAACTAGTATGCAATATGAAATACACTATATTATTACTCTTACTATTTGTTTCCCTTTTTATTTTCCCTACTACAACAAGAAGAAGAACAATATATATATGCATGCGTCATTTTCCCTCCAACTAAAAATATTTAGTAACAATAATAATAAAAAATGTAACTTTATTGTTGAAAATCAAAACAAAAGGAATGTAAATGAGCCTGATCGGCTCAGCCTATATATATTATATATATATAATATAATATTTGTTACTTAAAACTGTGGTCATTATAGTATCTACCTATATGCTATATATGGTGACCTATTTTACATTACAAATTAACAATATTACCTAATTATATCAAATATTATCTAAATATATAGCATATAATATTGGAATCTTGTGCTGCCTTCAAATTTTTAGTTTTACTGCTGCTGCAGCTGTTACCCGTATTATACCTATTTATCGTTACGATCATGTACACCATAATATATATATGTATTTTATAGATTATGGGTATGATTTCAGTTCGTTGCGTCTCATTCAACAACATTTTATAAACTATATATATACTATATATATTTTTATCTTTTAACGACATGAAGAAGCTAGACGCAAATATTTATTTATAAGTTATGAGAAAATTTTAAATTCATTTTAATTGTGGGAAATATTGGTTGATATTTACTTGGTGCTGAAAGTATTTGTACGTGTTCGCAATTTTAATAGGTATAATTTTTTTGTCATTATTATTAATTATTATTATTATGGGATGTTAAAATTTTGGCCTGATGATATTGTCAGTTGTCATTTTGTTAATTTTTCGTTCTTTTTAGATTCTGTATAACCTGTTTGCATAAACATTATCTCCTTCACTTGTTTTATTCGTGATTATGTAATAATATTATGTGAGGAAAAATTTAAAGTCAGAAATGCAATTTTAGTATTGTCTATATGATAAATTTTAATATTATTCAGTACGCATACAGTTTGAGTATGTGTCTGAAATGGTTTGTATTATCTTAGCTTCATTAATAAGCAGGTAGTCAAATTATGAAAGGGAAATTAATACGAACTATCATTAATATTATTATTGTGTATGAATAATCTTATATCATACACATTATTAAAATTAGGATTGATTTGATAAAGTATGGAGGTTTGTGTGTTTGAATGATTACAATATTATACGGTATTTACCTATAAATTATATAATATTATACTATAATAATATACATCATGAAATGGACATTATATATGTCCTTCGTTTTCGGGTAACGTTAGGTTGGTTATTATATTACTAGAAATCTCATTTTACTCTTTGTTTTTGGGTTCAAGCGTACCTTGAAATCGCTGACTTTGTGATTCGTTCTAAAATGCCAAAAATACATACCCTAATTTATTGTTATTATGATTGTACTTTAATGATGATAATAATCGGGCATTTATAATGTATGCTCATCTACTCAAGTAACCTGTTTATCTGCATAGGCCTACATACATACTATGTTTGTGTTTTGTTTTTCATTTGAAAAATAATATACTATCCCGTGGTTCAATTTTTTTTTAAATATTTAAATCAGAAAAATTTAATACAATAACTAATTTTTATCTGTACCGAAGTATATACCTAGGACCGTTCAACGCTTTGCTTTGCACAGTTTGTTCTGTATTTACTTGCGTACATTATGTACTTACTGAGTAATGATTACTCTAACATTACTACCAATGTAAACCAAGTACGTGCATATTTATGTAAGTGTACCTATAGAAAACCATTTTTTTTATTACCAAGTCAATTATGATTTCTATGTCTGTAAGTAACTGTGGTTTGATTTTAATTCATTGTAATCGTTTTTTTCTATTCATCTTCACATTTCCCCCAAAACCCAAAATATACTAAAAATATACGTGTTTTTTTTAGAATGGCTTTAATAAAACCAGAAACAATGTGTATGCTGCACATTGCTTATGAGTAATAAAATTACTATTATTTTCTTTTCACTTATAGACTAATAAGTTATAGTGCAAAATTATGTTAGTATATTTTATTTATGAAGTAAAATGAAGTACATCACATGTACTGTAGATACATGGAGCGAATGCAACTTTGATTGCTTATTATAATTTAATGTTCTGTGCTGGTCATGAATATATATATATAAATGTATTTAGAGGTAGATTTATAGGGATTATTTACTTGTTAGTATAATTTTTTAGCAATAATCTATTTATTTATTCCACATTTCTGCAATGACAACGTGCGTCGTCGTCCTATGGAAAACTGCTTCCCTGGAAAGTTTCCTGGAAGCCTTTCCTGCTTCAATTTTAATTCTGAATTATTCCTTGATTCCTTTTATGTCATATTGACATTGTCAATGTGTAGGAATAATAACAGCTATACAGTGACTTTTTTTTATATCTACAATTTAATTGACGTCTAATTTATTCCTAGAAATTATTTACTTTACTTTTAATGTGGTATTGTATCATAGCTTTCTTCAAATTATTTTAGCTTTAACCACAGACAGACAAACTGATACAAATTGCACAACAAAAAGCTTTGTGATTGATTAAGTTAACTATAATAATTTACAACATCCAATATAGGAACGGGAGAAAATATGATACATTGAAAATTCTAAACTTTGTTTGAAATTTTAAAACAACACAATTTTGAGAGCAATATATTGTACCAATTTACTGTTAGTGTATATGCGCGACGGAATTACAAAAAATTGTATTGTGAATTGTGGTGACATAATAAATATTATTCTTGATTTCGGTATAAAAAATAGAAACAATATACACTTGCAGTAAAAATACAGAGTTCCGTTAACTTGAGCATTATTTGGAAAATCCCTATATGAAATAAAATAATGAAGACCTATATATAAGAAAGTTTTAGTAACAACTACAAGCATGAGCATCAATTCCATGTGAATTCGGCACTGTGCCATTTTCTATCATTTGTAATGGTTGTACAAAGTCTAGCCAATTAGTCCAAGTATAATTCCATAGATTTGGAAGGCCTCTTGTGTCCTTTGGACGATTTCTTGGTGGCACTGCTGAATCCTTATACTTTTGCAGTACGCTTGTCAACTGTTTTAACACTTCTGGTCTATCTTTAGCCAAATTAATGTACTCACATGGATCTTCCTTCACATTGAATAGACAATACTGACCTGATTTCAAATTGCAAATTGTCTTATTATTTGACTTTGGAGAAACGCAAAGGACTTTGGCATCATTTTTCAACATTTCAATCACTGTTTCATTTCCCAACATAGAATTTCCCAAATTTAAAATGGCTCTTCCAGCATCGGATTCTCGTAAATCTGTCAACTGGTTGAAAATATTCATGGTTTCATTTTTATTATTATCAGAAGATTCAAGTAATTTCTCCTCGGGTTCATAGCCGGAAGGCCCATACCACGAATCCCAGCGTCCATTATATGTGGTTCCTTTAATAAAGAAAAATAATTCATCATTACTTATTGTCATTATTGTTTTTTTATTTTGTTTATTTTTATACCTTTCATAAGCTTCCAGTCTCCGAAGCGTACTGCCTGATTCCCATAAATGTCATCAATATTGTGGAGTAGCTGCTTCCTCGGGGAAGGCATATCTTCATTAGTGAAAGCCTCCCACATGTCAACACCATCCAAATTGTCCACTTTCCGCGTGTTATTTGTCTCCATCTCTTTGCCCAGTACACCCTGGATAATTGTTGGAAGCCAATCTTGAATATGCATTAATTGTTGGGACACTCTCGGTGAAGATGATTGTAGCAATGGACTCCAAATGAAACCTGCTCCACGTACACCACCTTCCCATAATGTATTTTTTACTCCACGAAGGGGCCAGTTGGATGCAGCATTCCCATTAAAACCTGCTGCCGGGCCTCCATTATCCGTTGTGAATATTATTATGGAATCATTTAGCATTCCATGTTCTTCCAGAACCTTTACCACGACACCAACAGACTCATCCAGTTTCGATACCATGGCTTAAATTCAAAAGTTGTAATAAGTATCAGTATGATATTCAATTTCTGATTGTCAATGTTCAAACATATTACATATTATGTGAGTACTCAAAAATGCCATTTATAATTGTCTTTACCAGCGTACGTTCTACGATCAGGATTTTTTATCCTTTCAAATTTCTCGACGATATTTGCTGGAGCTTGTAAAAGTTTGTATGGATTTGCAGAATCTGTGAAATTAGTCGTATACAAAAACTGCAAGTTTGCGCCATTTTTTCTCATTGTTTATATTAAAGTTTGATTTGACTATAATAATATAATACAGACTTACGAACTGCCGTGTGAGACAAAGTGAGAAAGAGTGGATTGTTCTTGTATTTTCTTTTTTCAGTACTACTCGGAGGGAAATCGGCATCTTTTTGGTCCATGTCACTGTATTTCTGCTTATGATTTTTTATAATAACTATGGCTTCTTCAGTGTACACATCCGTTGTATACTTTCCGAAATGATCATAACTTACATCGAAATTCCTTCGAGTATCATAACCCCAAGCTTGAGGACCACTCTCTTGAGCCGTATTGTCATAATAGTCCTTGTGCCCAGTCCAATGACCAAAATGACTATCAAATCCTCTACAAGTGGGCGTATAACAACGTCTAAAATTTCCGAGATGCCATTTCCCCACGAGGTGTGTACTGTAGTTCAACTCTTTCAGATATTCCGGTAGAAGTTTCTCTTCCAATGACAAGCCATACGGCGTTGTGCCGTATATTACATTATGCTGCATACCTACATGAAATTAGCATTAAATAGGACATTGATGTCGCTGTAAGCATGTATGGTCATTTTCATTTCCTTAATTACATGCATAATTTAACCATTTAGTGTAACCAAATACATTAATGCACAGAAAAGGTACAGTTGAAGTGTAAAGTTTAGCTAACCTGTATGTATTGGATGTTTTCCAGTGAAAAGGGCACTTCTGCTGGGTGTACAAATAGGTGAGACATAATAATTATTTAGAATTATACCAGAGTAGGCCAAAGCATCTAAATTTGGTGTGGGGATTTGTGGCGATCCATGAAAACTGACGTCATTAAAGCCCTGTATATGCATGGTATAGAAAATCCAAAATATCAGAATTATAGCACTGACAATTCTTCACAAACCTCACAATTTATTTTAAATACTGATGAAAATAAATAAATTATATATATACCAAGTCATCTGCAATAATCAAAATAATATGTGGATATTGCTTTTCTTTGTTGCTCGTTTTTCCGTCATTCGTTGAACAAGAAGAAATGTATACTGATTGGCTTAAACTCAAAATCACAGAGACAACATTTGAAAATCGCATGGTGTAAAAATGTATAACTGAATTAAATGGGAACTTTAAGAATTTTTCACTGAATGAAAACAATTTCTGCTACACATTGCACGTGCAATCATAATATACTAACTAGAATTTGGAGGATTATAGAAGAAGAGAGTGAAAAAGAAATGAAATCTTAAATATTCTTGAATAAAATAAAATGGTGTTGTACATTCGTCATTAGCATCTTTCACACTTTTTGTCCATTTACTACGATGAGATAAGTAATCAGTTGAACTCTCACAAGCTTTTACGGGGAGTAAATAAAAACTTGGAGGGTGTATACTGTATATAGTAAGTAAACATAAACACGATTCCTCCCCATTCTGAGAGTAGATTACAGTGCTCAAGTGGAATAACCTGAGTTGACCAAAAGTACGCATGCATATGTGTATTGAAAACTAAATTTCGTATATAACAAGCAGACGCGTTTAAAGTTTAAAGTATATGTATGTTGTATGTACACGGAAATTTAAATGCCACAGTCGTTGAGGAAAATTCCTCATTTGTTGTCTTTTCTTTATTGCATTGGATTTTACTATCGACATTTATATTTCTTTTAGTTCATTTGTCATGTTGAATCGATTAATTCCGAAATAGAGTGAGAAATGAGTTGTTCCTGGCTCTGTGTCATTTGGTTTGCAATGATAAATGACTCGAACTCCAATATCCGCGTGTTTATTCAGATATGCTTCTAAATGTTTGAATGTACTCTGAGACATGGGGACACACATCATGAGTGCACTTTTACCTTCTGGTCCAGACTCGACAATCCTTTGAATATCCGGCAACGAGTACTCTTCGGATTGAGCTCCAATAAATAAAAATGTATTGGCTTCCACGTTATTGAATGTCCATCGTATTTCATCTTTGGTCATTGGAGATCCCATTGAGATGGAATGTATATTTGGTGGTGAAGGAAAATCCTGCACATTGATGACAGAACCAAAATTTTCAAAATCATAAAAATGAAATTCCATCCCCAGAGAAAATTCTTCCAGCGCAATGCAGTCCTTTAATAGTTGACAGTTGAATTCGGGCAGACGGGGAATGGTGATTTTTCTTAGGGTATTACGGTTGTTTTGAATGACTAGACTAAAATCTGAATGAATATCCCGATAGCCATAAGGATGATTAATATCCAATACTTTCAAATTCCTTTGAACATTAATTAATCGGAGACCTATGTAAATTGAAGTAAATTCAAATGAATCATTTTTATTATTATATAGCCACTAGTAACATTATATAGTGTGCATAAGGTACATTTTTTGTTTGCATATATTTTCATAATTTCCACTTACTCAATGCCAAGAATTCTTCATTATCGATAAGCCAAAAATTTAAACTTTCCAACTGCAAGGAGTCGACATTATTCACAAAATGTTGATATTCATCCTGTTGTTCTATGAGTCGTTTTTGTTCAAGGATCATTTCTTGGAAATCCTTAGCATAGACGCCCATATCATAACAACTGATCATCGTCAAAGACTCTAAAAACAATAGTTTTATATGACAAAGTGTTTTGTGATGTCTCGCAACGAAAAAATGAACAGCTGCGTAGAGACTGTAGTCGCTCCTACAGTGTATTTGAATGGACGCTTCCGTCAGGGATGGAAAATGAACAGTGTGGAAAAATACTTTGAGCTCGTCACTTTCGTTGTATGCTCCAGGACTCATCTATATACCAAGAAAGATAATTGATTGTGAACATATGAATTGAAAGGGAAAGCCACAATAAGAGTTAATAGTCATTAAATCCGTAAATACTTACATATATAATAAGATATATAAACAAAATGCACCTCAAATGTAGTTAAATGTTCTAAAATAATTCCTGGAAACGTGGGTACTGGAGTTTTCTCAAATTTCAATACTTGAATCCATTTAAATGCAAGAAGAAAATTTTGTTTGACCACAGGGGAAACCCCTTCGAGGAAGCATAATGTTTTCACATTTTGTGGGCATTTCATTTGCTCTTGAAGAGCATCTGGAGAGAAAGGAGCAGATAACCCGGACAAATCCACGGCTATTATTTTCACGACATTTAATTTGGGTACAGTGGGCTCCACCAGCTGTCGTCATTAAAAGTCCATACAGAATTAACAAAACATTTTTTCGCATAAATCCTCATGCAACGTGTAGATTATTCTAATCAATCAGTTTTTTCAAATAAAGTCAAACAATATATGTAGGTATAATATAATACCGTCATAATACGTAGAAATGGTAGAATTGTCATATCCGACAGTTTGACTGCAAATGACAAAATTTCTGTGATGGAGAAATTCCATTCACGGCAAACTAAGCGAGAGTTTTGGGCATCCAGAAGAGGCAAGTATTGGTATATTTTTTCCAATATTTTCTGTGAAAAGGAACAGAGTGCTCGTATATTTGGGCGATACGTATTACTATTATGTGATGGCGTTTAAATGCATAAATATTTTGAGCATATATACGGTGGGTGGAGGCTTTGAAAATGGACCCGGAACAGCAGGGCTTTGAAAAGCTTCTGAAATCACTGGAGAATCAATTGCGCGTTCATCCATTGTTCTGGAAATTCCAAATTGGAATCAGTCTAATAAACTGTTCTACACAGTGTTGTTTTTTCTTAAATAATGAATGAAAGGGCTCACATACTATTTTCCGAACATCATTTTATATTTTACAAAGTATTTGTTTAACTATATGCAATGAAACAATATTCTTGTATATACATATATTTATTTCAATAACAGAAATAGGATCTGCTATAAAATATTTCGTGGTATAGCATATTATGCTATATTATAGCAAGTATACTTGGGAATTTACATTTCATTTTGTTTAGAAAACGTATTTACATGGATGCGCATTGGGGCATTTTATTACCGTGCGAGGAAAAGTTTTACCGTCTAGATTCACTTGTTTTCTGGGAACAGTTTAAACTCTGGCAAAAAAATTGTTGTCCAGACAAAAAATAAAAAGTCAGAGTTAATTTTAATTCGCATTTAAATATTTAGTAATAAAGGGACTTGCATGTGTATTATAATAATAAGATTTAATATTTTTAATAGTTTATCAAACTAGACGAGTTGAAATACAATAGTATGCCATATAGTTGAAATGGCTGACGGTCCAAATGTTGAAGTAGGAAATCGTGTAGAAGTGACAGGTAAAGGTGTGAAGGGAGTCGTTGCATTTGTTGGGACGACTGAATTTGCATCTGGAAAATGGATTGGTGTGACTCTTGATGAGCCAAAAGGAAAAAATAATGGATCCGTTCAAGGGAAAGCGTATTTTGACTGTACAGATAGTCATGGAATTTTTGTTCGGGCAGCCCAATTAATTCTTCTTGATCCAGATGGATCAAAACGTGGAAAGTAAGTTTAAACCAGTTTAGACAGCCTTGATAAGCATATAATGATGATTGATAAAATCTACATACATTATTTCTCAGGAATTAATTTAGATAAAGAAAATCATGAGAATATTCATAATAGTTAGCTATAGCATCTTTCTATACACAAATATGTATTATGTAAATTGTACGTACATGTTCAAATATGATGTATAGATTCTGCAGATCTACGTATCGGCATACTAAAGTTATACAAAGTGAATCATTCATTATTGTGAATAAGTACAATTATATTGATAATTGATTTTTTGTTTGTGTGCAGAAATGAAAGTCCAAGTGGGTCAAATTCGAGTGTAACCACAACTCCTCCCGATAAAGTCAAGAGCAGGTATATAACATCATTACATATTCCGTTTTCGTTTCTTCTATTTTGTTGTTGTGTACCATACAATGAGAAAATTGCATGTATTTCAATAAGTTAATGTAATTATAAAAATATCAAAAGATTACGAACACAAAAGTTCTCTACCCCCTCTCTTTCTAAAAGCCCACTGAAACCAATGAGCCAAGCTCAAAGGAGGAATCAGCTAACACGGTAACATTTACAAAGCTACTCCATTTCGTGCGAGTGGTTTGATATTTCAGTTGGCAATTTTTGTTTCTGCTGTTTAATCGTATTATTACAGTATTGCTGACTTTTAAAGTTTTGATTTACTTTATTATTTTTTTGAAGCTATATTAAAAGCATGATTCATTTTGTATTTGCAAATGCTGTACATTGCACACGATTTGATTATAAATGGCATCATTAAAACACATTAAGTATAGCTATATTGCATTTTTTGTCAGCAGCCGTGGCAGAAAGTTGAAATTTTGCAAAATAAAATTTCCCATAATTTGATTCTTCTTTGTATCACTTTTATGTTTTCCATTATTTAATTTTTTTTCTTCCATATTGCTCTCGTAATCTCAGTAAATTTTGAAATAATAACCGTAGTGGCAAATGAGGTGAATTACACTACAAATTTCCTAACACACAAGTTTCCTTTGGAAGCAATGAATACAAAAAATTAGCTAAATTTGGTAAAATTTACATATTTACACCCGCATGCTTTATGTTTTTGTATATTTCGTAATAGAATAATTTTGTTTTGTATAAATGTTTTTATTTTGTTGTTGTTTATGTATGATTTGTTTTCATTGTACGCAGTTGCTTTTTACCAGTTGGATGCAGTCTGACTGGGAATCCTTCGTGTCTGTCAGATGACACTAAACACATTCACACAGTTCATGTAGATAACACAAACACAGAACACGTATTAAATGACAATAAGTTTGGCTTACAATTAGTGAACGCTCCGATATTGAAAAATGAAATAACTAGTCTTGATTCTATGATAAAAGATGATAGTGCAACAAAGGATTCCAAAATCCCAAGTGTATCCTCTAATTTATGTTCGCCCATGTCCATGTCAAATCAAAAGTTGGATCAAGTGGACTCACGAATACCAATGAAGCCACCCAGGAAGTGTAATTCCCCATCGATTCAGCAGCGTCCACATTACGCTAGCCACAAGACTTTATCAATACCCACCACGACTCTTCAATTTCATAGAGAAAGCCCCAAAAAGGATAAAATCTCAACAATTTCAAAGTCAGAAATGCCCGAATCACTTTCAAAGTCAATTTTTATGATTCCATTGAGTAATACAAGAAGATTATCCCTTGGTGGATCCCGTAATTTATCACCAAGTTTTTCTCAGTCCCACATTGAACTTCATCTACCCAATCGGGATCGTAGTGCTGGCTTGACTGAAAGAATTAAACAACTTAAAGCTCATAAATTTTCCTTTGGTCAGTCTCGGGATTTTGGTAGTTGTGAAAGTGGAGTCAATCGAAAACTCCCGAACAGTCCTCTCACAAAATCCAACAGAATGTCAGAACCAGAACCACAAACTGAGTCTACCTTGACTATTGGAAATACGACTATCGAAACTACACCAAGTAAACCACCACGAAGTAGTCTGGGGAAATGTCCAAAGCCCACTGCAACAAAATCACGTTCAAATTGTTTCTTATCTCCAAGTAGATTTCTACGTACAGGCCGAAAAGATTCATCAGCAACTGATGCCACGACGCTAAACAAAGACAATATCATTACACAATTAGTTTCCAAGCCTTCGTTAAATGTAAATAAATCATCTGAAAATTATGTTCAGATTGCTCAAAGAGCTGCTTGTAGTAATACCAAAAAGACTGATACTTTTGTTGGAGCTAGTTCACAATTAACTGTTTATGCCAGTAATACTAATACTAATAATACAAATAGCAGCTCTGTATCATTTGCTTCTCGCCTTCGGTATCCAATTAAAAGTATGAGTACTGACAATTATGCACCAAAGGAAGCTACATTTGCTTCTGCAGACGCTTCTTCAAACGATTTGTCACCACCTTTTAGTAGCACTTATCTTAATCGCTTCATGCAATCAAGATCCACCGGGAGTCCACAAGAGCTTATCGGGTGCGTTCTTATTCATATTCATTTGTTGATTCCTTCACTAAAAATATCAAAGAAGAAAAAATGATACAACATTCCACCTTATGTCCAGTCATACAATGATTTTTTTGGTACTTCCTCAAGTCGGTTTTTATGTTTGACAATTGACAATAATTATATCATGTATTGACTTATCGTAAGTATATATATAGTCAAAATATTATGTGTACAAAGAAATTATTTACATGGTTTTAATGATGACAATTTAATTTTTTTTTCTTTTTTTTCAAAATACACGTATGCGGTATTTAATTCATAAATTTGCAGCACATAATGTCGTTACTTTCCCAACAAAAGAAAAGATGTTTTTTTATTTAATTTGAACATACTTAATAGATGTGTAAAATGTAGCGCTCTAGTACAGCAAAAGCAGCAGCAGTATCATAGTTATAATTTATAGTACTAGTGACGTCTTGTACAGTTTTGTATTTGAAATAGAATTGATTTTTTATTTTTTTTAATGCAATGCCAAAACGTAATAGCAAAAGGTGATATCTCATCTATTTTTTGTGTATAGTTTAACTATAGCGTTTTTTTTTAAAACAAAAAGTCCGTTTTATCAGTTTATAGCACGTTTTTGGCTTTCAAGTACAAGTTCTGGAATAATTTGCGCTGCATATTTAGCTTGATGGTAACATTTTGGACGATTACATTTTAATGCTTGGTCCTATGTTTCCAAATATTTTATATTAGATTACCAGTTGCTGGCGGACGTGGAGACGCTAAAGATAATGGGAAATCTTTACAATCTACTCCTTCTGGGTCTAGATCAAATTTAGCGACTCCAAGGGGAGACTCAATGAGCAAACGATCTTCCTTTGTGGAGGTACTGTATAAATAAATGATTTGGAAATTCGGTCCTTTAAAATTATTGAGTGATGGTGTATGCCAATAGAATATAAATATTCTATTCATGTGATTATACAGACGGGTTTTGTTGAAGCCATCATACCCCAATACACACCAGGTATTCCTTCCAGTGTCTTGACGACACCCGTTTCAACTCCAGGTATTAGTAGTGAAGATCGATTTAGTGCAATGCAAATTATTGAGACACTCCGTAATGAAAATAAGGATTTGAGTGAAAAGTTGGAGGCTGTAAAAGGTATGTCTATAATATGTATCGTACATTTAAAGTGACAAAATAATAATAATAATATTTCTTCGTGTTGTCACAATGGATAATACTCACAAGACTTCACACTGAGATCAACTTAACTGAGTAAAATTTATTTTGTCTATAGCTAAACGGGCAGCAGATCAAGAGAAATTAAGAGAAGTAGAGCGACTTCGTATTCAAGTTGAAACGCTTACAGAATTCAAGACAAAGGTTCTTGAATCTCAGACTGCTTTACAAAGGGATTTAAAAAAGGTTTCTACTTAAGTATATCCATGTGTGATGCTACAGTAAAACATTTTTGATGATTTTTGTAATAAAGTAATGTGTTGATAACGTTTTCTAATGTTAGGCAAAACAAGATGCTCGAGATGCTATTGATGCGAAGGAACAACATGCAGAAGAAATGTCAGATTTTTCTGAATCTGTGGAAATGGCAACTTTGGATAAGGAAATGGCAGAAGAGAAGGTACACACACAGCTTCTCTTATTGTTGGCATCACAGTTATATGTATAAAAATTATGTTGACTGTTTTTATTTTTCACAGGCGGAAACTTTGCAATTAGAACTAGAACAAGCTACGGACAGAATTGCAGCGCTAACAACAGAGTTGAACGCTTATAAAGATGAAGCATCTGGAAAAATAAATCCAGAAACAGGTGAAGTTACGTCAAAGCATGTGAGACAGCTTCAAGAAGATAATGCCAGACTACGTGAAGGACTTGTCAAGTAATTTAAATGAATTATTATAATATGTTTACATCTTATAAGAAAATGTATTACATGGTTGTGAAGCTTGATCTTGTTTAATGTTTAAAAAAATGAGTACCTAATTGATGTATTGTGTTTGCGAAGGCTTCGGGATGCTTCTGCACATGAAAAACACCTTCATCAAAAAACACAAAAGGAAGCAGAGTCTCATAAAACGGAAGTGATTGAGCTAATTCGAACTAAAGAACGATTAGAAACGCGTGTAGGAGATCTAGAAAGTCAAATTACCGATCTACAAGAGCAAGTATGAGAAATGATAAAAATAGATTATTTGTTACGATCTCTCACAGCTACTTCTTTGTGTAAAAGCTTTTGCATTTAATAATGTAAATTTTAAATTGAAAGAATGATGCTGCTCTGGGTGCGGAAGAAATGGTTGAATCTTTAACAGAAAAGAATTTGAACTTGGAAGAAAAAGTAGCTCAATTGGCTGAAGCCGTCGCAGATTTAGAGGCACTTCAAGATGTAAATGAACAACTTCAAGATTCATCTAAAGAATTGGAAATGGAATTACGGGATGAATTACAACAAGCCACTTCTATGAATCAAAATGTATGAATCATGAATATATGGCTTACATTTTATAAAAAATTAAAAGTTACTTTTTTTCCCTACACATTTAGTGAATACTGAACAAGGTAGTTCTACTAATGTAAAAAACTTTATATTTTGTAGATTTTCAGAGAACGAGAAGCCTTAATAGAAACTGTAGCAGACAGGGATTCGACGATTGTAAAATTCCGAGAAGTTGTTCAGCAGTTGAGGGATGATAACGTTCTTTTACGGCGTAATTTGGAGGAAGAATCCTCTAAAAGTATTCCTGGTCTGGTGGAGGCATTGGACTTCAAGGTACATAGTATATTATCTGATATGTAGCCCTAACATGAAATCCGAATGGTGATTTTAATTATGACGTATTATTAATTGTTTGACGAATTATAGAAAGTCTTTGCTGAAACTAAGGCTCAAAGTAAGTACCTAAGTACTTTATTATTTTATTTAATTATACGTATATTTCTCGCTAACAAAGATAGTCATATACATAAATAATACACATTCGAACTAGATTATTGAAAATTAAGTTACATTTTTCATTTTAAAATCCGTAGCGACGGCAATTGACTTGGAGTTGAGACGTTTGGAAGCAAAGGAAGCTGCATTACACGTACAGTATTTAAGCGCATTCATGCCTGACGGATTTATGAAAAGAGGAGGTAAAATTCGGAAAACTGTGTACTCACATTACTCACATAGCCTATACTTGTAATTTAATTGCATGTACAAATTGTTCTTATTTGTTATAATTTTTCTGTGCTTTTAATTGTGCAGGTGATAATGACGCCCTTTTAGTCCTACTACTTGTTCCTCGATTAATTTGTAAAGCAGAATTACTGCTAACTCAAGTTCGAGAAAAATTAATTCCTCCAAATTTGGCTGACGGAGGTAATTAAAACTTTAAAAAGTGTTTCAAGTACCTATTCTTACTTGAAATTTGTATTTATATATATAAAAAAAATTTATGATATAATTATAATTATGGATCAATTATTGACTGAAGCATTCATGTCTTTTTAACAGTTCCTTCAGGTGAAGCCGTCGCATCATCACCAGATGTTGAACGTTATGCCTTTTCATCTCAATTCTGTTTTTTGCTGTACACTTTACTCAGTGAATTACATCGTTGGGCAGCTGCCTTAAATACTTGCACTGCAGAAGATTTCTTAAAGATTGGAATTCTCTTATCAGAACTTTCTATCCAAGAAAAATCAATTGATTTTTATTTGGAACTTTTGCGTAAAAGTCAAGTAAGAATTTATTCTATTAGTCTTGCAGTATGGAATGTCGATACATATTTGCAATTTGAAAACAAAATGACTCTTAAATTATGCTGGTTTAAATTGAATTTATTTACTCATGAATAAATAAACTTGAATTTTTTATTAGTTGGATGAAAACATACCACTGGATGGACTGGAAAAATGTATCTTGTCCTTCCAAAACTTTTATTCTATTAATTTATCTGAAGAGCAAGTGGAGACATCGATTCTTGTATCTGATTTATGCCTGGCTTCGGCTGCTGCTAGTGATTGTATTGTTGTAGATGTCAACCGCCTTATTTACATGTTAAGGGTTTGTGAAAGTTATATTATATGTGCACATATTTTGGATTTAATGCTGTATTTATGCTTGTTGTTTAAGTCATCATCTATTGGGATTGCTTGTTTTCTTTAGAAGAGTGAAAAGGAATCAAATGTTGCCGTTCTCCTTCAAGATGTGAAAACTATTGGAGAATCTGTGAGACAGCTAGCTAAACGAACTCGTCGTTATCTTCCAGATCCACCTAAGCAGCCACCAGTATCAAATAAACTTCAATCACAGCTATTAAATGATTGTATGACTTTAGGTAAGTTTTTGTTTTCGATTTTGGAAGTATAACTGCATTGTACTTGAACTTGATACTTCTGTTAAATGTGTTTAACATGCTAATCACGAGAATGAACATTTCCTTTTGTTTAGCTAAAGTTGTCAAAATCTTACAAGAAGCTTGTAAACAGGCTGTAAGACACTCTGGGATGCTTTCAGGTATTACGCAACTATCTATTTTTGAGGGCATTATAATTATTGTAGGTATCTTTCCTAGGTTTTGTGAGGTTTGCCAATGCATGATTTGAAATTATTAATTAACTATTGCTGCAATCAATAGGCTCGGAAGGAATCCCCAGCAGTAAGGTGGAGGAATTTTTGCAAGCTGCCATGGAAAAATGTGATAGTAGAGCTGAAGGAAGTGGTGGTATTAAAGAAGTTGTCAAGGAATGGTTAACAACATCTCTGATGACCATGACGGACCTGGCCCAAGTTGTAAATGAAGCTCCTGTCATGCCCAAAGAAAAAGTAATTATTATTACATATCATTCTGACGTTGACATTTTATCATACGTCATTCTTGTTATCAATGGAACTTTCATGTATGAATTTCGATTTCAGCCTCAAACTCCTTTATCTGTTCGATCGGCTGCAGTAAAAGCTGAACTTGATCAAACGAGAAATTTGAAAATACAACTTGAGGACAAAGAAGCAACAATTAAGGTATATAAATTGAGCTAAATCATTAGGTTTTAACTGTTTAACTTTAAATACTGTAAATAGTATAGAATCCAAAAATTATTGTGCTTTATTTGTTTGACTATAGGAGTTGAGAAAAGTTCTTCGAGGGAAGCAGGATGAATTAAGTGAAGCTTCAATTCGTAAAGAACTGGCAGAAAAGAAGCTATCGAATGCTTCAAAGGATAATGAAATGGTCATTGAAAAGTTAACGGTAAGTAATAAATATAATTTTTTTTATATTATATAAATGAGGACAAGAGAAAGGGAATTTATTATAGTGCATTAGATTTTAATCACTAAGCAATACATATTCATTCCGTATGTTTTCAAATAAATGCCTTATTTTCTATTGATTTTATTCACTCCCAGCGGAAATTGGAAGACGTAACATCCATGTTAAACCGTAAAGAACGTGAATTTGAAGCTACCCTTGAGCATTTCCAGACTGATATTGAATCTTTAGAAAGTGAAAGAGGTGAATTAAAAGAAAAATTAATGTCTGCTACCAAGAGAACTTTTATTGAAGGCCTTGTTAAATCCACTGGTAATTACATTTTGATTTATTATAATTTTCGAATACACGGACTTATTTCTCGTAAGTTCTAATAAGCAATGGTTTTGAAATGGAGTTATCATTTTCCAATAATCATTTGGTATTTTAATAGGTGCTACACCATTGCAGTCACCAAGTCACGGCGGTACAACTTTACACTCTTCTAATCACAGTGGTAGCCTTATGTCGTCTACAATGGGCCCAGCATCCTCAAGTTTGATAGAATATACGAGGTATCTTCAAAGGCAAAATTGGAGAATGAGATCAGAAAAAGTTGTTTCTACTTTGAGAAAACTCCCTCCATTGAAGGGTCCTAACAAAGATAATGAGGCTTTGAAACAATTAGATAAAGAATTTTGGCTACTCAAAAGGGTATGGCTTTTGTTTAATATGAATGCGCGTATCTACAGGTTTTTTGCTGACTTTTCAGTGTTGTATGAATAGGTACATTATGTCTCATTGTATTTGTTCATTTTTAGGAATGGATAACGATTTTGGGCGACTCTGTGAAACTTGCCACGAATTCCAAACTGAGTAATGCAAGAAAAGAGTACTATGCAGGTATGAATGAACTTAAGAAGAGAGGACTTATGGAGAAAATGGCATTATTGAAGGAGAAGATTAATTCTGAACTGTCGGAAAGACATTCGGATTATGTAATCAAGGCAGATTTTACCTCGTTTACAACAGAAGTGTCGCAAAAGGTAAACAATTTTTTTTACAAATACCTTTCTCATCAACTTTTTCAGCTGGAAAATATCTAACACTTATTATTTATGATCTTTGTATAACTAAGGATTCGGAGAAAGATGCAATAAAGGTTGGAGCCGTGAAATTTCCTGGCTGGGACAAAAGCAAGGAGACTCCGAAACGTATAGTACTCAGCGATTCTCAGCTAAAGGAATTGCATCTACTCTTAACGCCTTTTAATTAGATTTAAAAAAAATAAAGATAAGATAATTGCTTCGATAAAAATAAAATGTTTACCCATATAAAAAGCGTATCATTTAAAAATGGAATTGTAATTTTTGAATAACTATAATATTTATATATAAATCAATCATTCGCTTTATCACAACATAAAAATAGATGTACAGATTGCAACTTTTTAGCGGTTAAGTAAGATGTACATAATCAATTAGTATGCTTAAGTATTTATTTACAATATAACATATGGATGTATTCAATGTCGTTTGATTAACATGAGTTACACTATTATTTATGTGATTTGTAAAATCTCGTATAAATAAATTATATTCAAAACGCATTTTTAAATAAATAATATGGGTAAAATCCCAAAAAGACATATTGCTTTCAAGTCTCCTTTTTTGTAGATTCCCAAACCTAAAAGGCATCCCGTGAATCATAGATCATTGTGAATAGAATTCACTAGACCAGACACCAGGCTTGACGCAACATTGGAAATATCGCTTTCATTCACTGTCAATAGGTAAGTCTCACATTAGCATTTTAAATAGGAATGAATTAAATTGAGATTCAAATTCTAACTCAATTTATTAAATTAAAAACCTTCATTGTACACTACATATATACGAAGCAGATATTCCACATTATGCATTGTAGAAATTCTGAAGAAAAAATCCATTAGAACTCACATTGCCCTATGTTCATACATTGCATTGTAATCATATAAAATCAGCAATATTCTAGGAAATGGGAAGGATAATTCTACACACTACATGGAAAAAATAAATTTAATATATCACAACAATTACTTACACCATTATTATGATAAGCAGGTATATAGTATATGACCTCCGTCTATTTCATTATAACATAAATCAAGTGTTACACATAATACACGTGGATATTTCTCGATCTATACATACAATGTAGTTATTGATCGTAACTTACGATTCGTAAGTAATTATGATTCGTTTCAAGAAAATAAAATTTAGGAATTAATTAAAATAAATTTAAAGGGATAGAGGTGTATAAAAGGTCAAATCCAAGTCGGATTTAATCATTCCAAGCTTTGTAATCTCTCCAAATCTACTAAGAATTTTAGAGTTGTCGAAGTAAAAAACTATATCAGGATGAAATTCGCAGTCTGTTTTACTGTAGTGGCAACTTTGATTGTCATTGCTTCGTCAGCAGCAATTGAGGATCGTCCTGAGATGTCCGACAGTTTGGAGGTAATCTAAATCTAAATACTAATCATCCACATTTTATCAAGTTAATCTTTCCATATATAAGCCGAAATACATTTTTATCTATTACTCCTCTCATTTTACATTGCATTGTATTAAAATAAATGTCTTTGATTTTCCTTTGCATAAAAATATCAGAGTGAGAAGGATCTCTCGTTTGCGGCCAGTCAACCAAATGTAGCTCAACCAAGATTTTTCTTCGGATCTATATTAAATTTCTTTAATCGTTTCAAATCAACAACGCCAGCACCACAGGACACAACAGCAGCAACAACCACTACAGCAACAAGCACTTAAGCTCGCTATATAGATACATAATCTCGCTTCTACAACAAAAACACGAGAAGTTATTTTAGTAGAAAATTTAACTATTTTCATTTTGAGAAATTCGGCTGATTTACAAACTTGAAATTCTGTGTTCGAATTAATTACGTTCCTGTCTTTTCCTTCGCCGCATAATCCACTGCTGCATATGTATTTGCGATGAGTGAATCGAAATTTCCGCCTACAAAATGTATATACCTACATAAATAAAGACTTTGACTGTTACAGAATTTTGCAAGTTGTGATATTTTCATTATTCCTTCCCATTCTCGTATATTCACTGACGTATTTGCTTAAGTTATAATGACTATGCCACGTAAAACTTCCAATTAAAATGCGCTCCTGTATTAAATGCACGTATACGCTTATACGCTATATGGAAAAACTACTTCAAAGAGTCGAATCTTCACTGAAAATAAAAATATGTACAGATAAAATGCATGATTGTTCGCGTCGCATCAGAAATCATTAAATTTTCCACAAATATCATATTGGATTTCCCGTTTTACCCATTCTGTCAAATAACAAGTTCAAGTGCATATGCAATATGACAGACAAATGAAGCATTTAATCATTGTCATATTTAATTTTGATTCTTTTCTAATCACCCATTGGCTCTGCAATACGGACATAATAATAAATACATATCTTCTATCATTTGCCTATCATGATTATATCGAGTTCCACTTTATAGTTCCCATTGAAAAGGTGTAAATTTTAATCATTTTCATTACCCCTCTAAAGTTATGAAATCCTGGTCAAAAGTGAGTGCGGAATTCACTGATATACACGTGCAGGGTAATTGATGTGGGAATAACACATTTCAGTCAATACGGATGTAATTCATTATTGATGAAATTAAAACGTCAAAGCACTTTACTCATGTCCTGGACATGAACTCCGCAGCCGGTAATAAAAAACTGTAATAATGCACTAATTATGTAAGTCAAAACTACCATTGACTCCTACTTCAACTCCAATGATATTATATCTTTATTCGCAATTGTTTACGAACAACTTATAATGCTGATGATGATTAATTACTGAAAAAATCAAAAATAGTTTCAGAATGTATTTCCAAGTGCGTAGTATACCTGTACGTATATGTGTTGATTGGAAATCAATATTTGTACATAGTTATATATATATATAGACTTACAATTTAATGAACCGAAGGATTGAAGATTACTGATATAGAAGTATATGTAGGCGTGACTTCCCCCGCCCCTAGAATGGACATATATTTTTGCTATTAAAAGAGGACATGAGGCATTAATTTAGATTTAGTTTGACTCGATTTCTCCAACTCAGAACAAGTACAAAGAAAGAAATGGCTGGCTCATTTTTACTTTGCACTCTTGTTTTCACTTTGGTGATTTTGAGTGTCATCAGCAATCCAATTGTGCCTTTGGCTCGTGCAAAATCCACAAAATTCTTCTGGCATCCCACTGAAAATGGAGGCTACGTCCCAGCATTCTTAGAAGGTGGTCCAAAACTGGTGAAAGCGAGTGAAAGTGACATCAAATTCCATCTGTTCACTCTGTAAGTCTAGGACTTTAACTATATACAAATCTGATCTTTTCACACATACAATATATTTTGCTATTTAAATATACATATATTGGATATTGATTAGGAAAAATTTGTAAATTGAACAATTTTTTCTCAGGAAAAATCAAAATTCAGGTTACGAACTTCTAATCGATGATGACGCAAACTTGGGAGCATCTAATTATGTGTCTGGAGCCCCCTTAAAAATCCTAGTTCATGGATTTAGCAGCTCTTCCACTGGAGGACCTGGGCCAGGCTTTAAGACAGGTAAATACAAAACATAGACAAATGATTTAAAGGATTTAGAACTCTATAAATATGTACTTAATGTATAATTTGTTGTGATTGTTTTTAGAATATTTCAAAGCAAACAAAGACTACAATGTTGTGTTGGTTGACTGGGCACCGATTGCCGCTGCTCCATGGTACGATACCGCTGCTGCAGGCACAAAGCTTGTTGGTGAAAAAACTGGCCGACTCATTCAATATTTGGTCTCGAAGGGATTAGTAACGTTAGACAATGTTCACTTTGCAGGTAAATTCCTTCCCCCGATTTTTATTGCATGTACTTTTACTTTTAACTGTGTCGTGAAAGAGTATATTTTATGTACATACCTACAATAAATCATGACGATTGAAAAGCGTACTTTATATAGTCGTTGAAATGTCAAACTATATATCTTTAGGACATTCTTTGGGTGCTCACATCGGAGGATTTGTTGGGAATTCAGTCGGCTCTGGATTACTCGGAAGAATTACTGGTGAGTTGTATATGGAAAAAGAATCAAATTCCTCAATTTTTACACATGCACTTAAAAATCTACCGTTATATATTTTTCAAGGATTCGAGTTGACATTTCTTTCTATTTGATATACAGCTTTGGACCCAGCTCTACCTTTATTTGGAAATGCTGATGATAGCGGAAGAATCGGTAAAAATATGTGCATTGTCAATTCATATTTAACTGGTATAATATAATACGCAATGTTTCATTATATTCTCGCGAGTCAAAAGTACTATATTAAATCTAAATTATGATATCAAGATCCTTCGGATGCGGCCTTTGTTGATGTGATCCACACTGCTGGCGGTACTTTACTGGACGGTGGGCTCTCATTCCGGGAAGCCAGAGGTCATGTGGACTTTTATCCCAATTCCGGAGAGCATCAACCAGGATGTGGACTTGACGCTTTTGGTAAATCCATCATCATCTAAAATTATCGAATAGAATCAAATTTGTGAAATTCCTATATACAACGCATTTTTTTACATAATAACTTTTTGTACTACATATCTCTATAGGTGCTTGCAGTCATAGTAGATGTTACGCTTATATGGCAGAATCCATAAACAATCCTAATGGTTTCCATGCATGCAAATGCGACAGTTGGGAGGACTTGAACCTAGGAAACTGTGCTTGCTCCGAAACTGCATCTCTCGGAGAGCACGTTTCACGAAGGTGAGAATTTTATATATAAATAAGATGTCATGAGACTTTCATTGTTTTACACATTCTGTGTCGTCGTCGTGTATACATACTTACAACTCTTGACTTATCTTGCGCCTTCTTTCTCTATTCATTTTTCAGTGCTCGCGGAAAATATTACCTCAAGACGAATTCCGATGCTCCATACGCTCAAGGTTGAACAACGAATACGAATATAATGTAGAAAGAATTTATTATATAGACTGGAAAACGAATACTTAAAGTCGACGCATGCATGCTTATGCTAACTAATATACCATAAAAACTCATCGTTTTGTTTACTTTTTATTGAAATTAAATAATCTTTATCATAAATACTTTCATGATTTGACGATTTTTTTATGCCACAAATAAATCAGGAAATTTTTTCAACCGCATAATCGATTCGTTGGCATCTGAAAGTTTTTGTTTGCTATAAGCAAATAGAATAACTGGCACAAATCAATGTGATTTTATTTGCTTAACTTTATTTAATGTAATATAAAATCCACATTGTATACTTCACTTACTAGTAATGTTGTGAAGAGTATAGATATAAAAAAATCTTGAATTTTTCCATTAATCAGTACTCGGTATAGTACTGAGTCAGTATACGCAGCCAATTTATCACTTGTTAAAATGCTCAAGCCGCTACACTCTGTGCATCGGATTGCTGTCCTCTACAATCTGTCAAGTGTCAACTGAATACACACAAAAAACTTTTAAGGAGAAAGTAAAGCAAAACCAATGTAATATTAGTGTGTTTATTTGCCAAAGTTTTTACCTTTGAATCATTCACAAAAGTGTCAGTGCCAGAAGTTTCCTTCCCGTAAAATGTATATTTGCTTAAATAATGACCTTAATTTAACAAGTTTCGAATTTCCAATAGTTAGATTGCATAGGTATACGTGATGAGCAGAATTCATTGGTTGAAAGTCAATATTGAAACATGGCAGGTCACATTTGTGCATATGAACTAGTTACATTTTCCAAATAGTAATTTACAAGGACAAAATGATTTTTTAAAAAACTATATATAAAATGTTTAGGTCTTATTACGTTATAATTCAAAAGGAAAGGGGATTGTGTGGATGTGTGGATTGCAGAAATTTTGATTGAATCAAAGCAACGACGGCGACTTGAATCGAAATAGTTTCTAAACTATATATATACATTCGAAACTTGAAAAAGTTGTATAGTAAACACGTTTTTCTCTAATAAGTATCTGTACAATGGCGAAAATCTTTGGAATAGTTTTCACCATTTTTCTTCTCGTGTTAGACATTTACGCAAAAACGATTCCCATCACACCAGCCAGTAAAGACAGTGTCATCATTCCAAAATTCGGTAAGAATATTTAACTTTTAGCGTGTATAGTTAATCTAAAATCACGTTTCTTGACAGTAACTTAGTGTATATGTATCAGGTTTTAATTCGGCGTACAACTTCACCAATGCTGACTTTGGTTTCATCAATGCCTTGCAATTACTCGGACGAAGAAGAAAAAAGTAGACTAATTTTTAAATAATTTCAACATGGATGGAAATAAAATCATGATACTTGTATAATCCCTTCTGCACGCAAAAAATAAATACAGATATAACCTCATTTGTTTAAACTTTTCTTCTAATTGGACATCTTATTGACCTCGCATGAGCACTCACCTATTGTTATTAGTGATTAGTGACGACTTAGAAAGAGAATAACAATTAATCAGCATTTCCCCATCAAAGTTTTCACCTCCATAGGATATTTCAAGCTGCAACAAAGTAAAATACATGCAAACAATACTTTGCAAAAATAAGCGACATAGTTTTTCAAAAAATCATGTACGTCACAAATAAATACGCAATAACATTTGACATGACGTGGATTCAAGAGTGGTGTAAAAATTACATACGTACAAGCTTGATAAAGTCACTTGAACTTGTCCTTTGAAAAACAAAATGATAATCAGTCTCCAACAAGATAAAAAGATGCGGATAATACTGTTTTATATACATATATATAAACATATATAATTCATTTGCTGAAGCTTCAATTAAAAGGAACAAATTTTATGTTAATGATTCAAAAGACCTTTCAATAGTCCACTGATAATCAGTCGTTTATTTGTCAATCTAAAATTGGAGTATGAAAGACTGAGATAAAATTGAATGTGTACATGGGAAAAAACTGAAAAGTAAAACCACTATTTTTCATATGTTGCATTTCAAAATCTCTAGTCTGTTTTTTAGTGTCATATATTGTGGCGATCAATAAAAACAATCATGAAATTCTTAAACTGTGCTGTAATTTCTTTTCTCTTACTTTCAATGGTTAGTTCAGCAGTTTTACCAAGATCCACAAGTAGTAACATAATATTTTTTCCTGATCCTAAGAAGGAAGGCTCGTTGATACCAGCTTTCCTCGATGGAAAAACGCCCCAAAGAGCTGGAAACGAGTCGGACGTTCACTATTACCTAATTACGAGGTATTTATTAGAATTTATATACAACAATACATTTTAGATTAAAATTCATACAATATATAATAATAATAATATGGTATTATTTTGCATAGAAACAATCCAAATAATCCAGATGAACTCTTCATTGACAATTTACAAGCTCTGCAAAGTTCTCATTACATACAAAATGGACCATTAAAAGTAATGACTCATGGTTTTGGAGGTTCGTCTTCAGATGGATTTCCAAGTAAGGTAGCCCAGGCGTTCTTAAAAGTACAAGATTGTAACATTATTCTCGTCGATTGGAGTGTAATTGCTGAATCTCCGTGGTACGCTATATATAAATACGAGGTCGTTCAAATATGAATATTAGTTGCATATATCTTTTGATTGGAATGAGCTACGACGAAGTACTCTTAGTATGTGTGAGAGGAGCACGATACAATGTCACATGGAAAATTACAGGCAATTCGGATTTGTAGTTCAGTAATTAGAGTCGTCTGAATTTTGACAGATCAGCGAAAACATGGAGATTTAGAAATTCCAAAAGGGAATTGTGATCATATTTTTCTCATTACAAAAAAACCAGCCTAAGCAAATTCATGAACTGTTGGTGGGAGTTTAAGGTGGGTCTGCTCTATCAAATACTTAAGTGGCAAGATATTGCCAACGGTTTAAGGCAGGACAATTGAGCCTTGAAAACAAGGAGGCTGCAAGTCATCCAATCGCCGCCGTCAGTCAAAAAGCAAGGCACACCTCATGCAGTGGCGTCGACGAACCAAAGTGCGACAGATAGAGGATGAAACGGGGATTTCTACTGGGTCTGTTGAAAATATCCTCCGCCATCATCTTAGTCTCAGTCGAGTTACTTCCATTTGGATGTGGAAGACTGGGACGTCTTCTCAAAAGTAGTAGAGAGTCGACTGTTTCGACTTCAGTGTAGAACGACTCCAGTGAGACCCCAACTTTTTTTCTCATGTGGTTACTACAGATGAGTCTTGGGTTCACTTTCATCATCCCTAGATTTGGGCTGCATCAAAAGAGTGGTGGTGGCAGGGGGAAACAGTAGTTCAAAATCCGAACGCTCCGCCGGGGTGATTATGGTTTCCGTTTTATCGGATATGTACGGGATTTTTTTAATCTAGTACATGCCACGAAAGAGTACAATATCCGATCCTGTATATGCTTTAGTATTGGACAAATTGTCCCAATCCATTAGAAATAACGGGAGAGGAAACCAAAAGAATCGAATTTGGCTCCATGACGACGCTCTCGCTTATTCGTCCGAAGTGTCACTCGACGCCCTCGCCAAATTCGGATTCTGAGAAATTTTTTACCCACCATATTCTACTGACCTCGACCCAAGCTACTATCACCTGTTTTGACATTTTAAGAAATCTCTCAAGGTAGGGAGATTTCCAAGTGATGATGAGAGGTGTAGTCGACATTTCCAGCGTTCTTCACGTCAAAAGAAAAACATTTTATTCCAATAGAATTCAACCTTTAGAATTTGGAGCAATGTATTATGTGTATTGAAGAGTACTTTTAGAAGAAAAAAAAAGTTTTGTTCTATCTCATTCCTATCAAAAATGATCCTTCAACTAATATTCGTATTTGAACGACCTCGTACTTTACAGAAGCTATGTATATAAATACTTTACAGAAGCTATATATATATAAATACTTTACAGAAGATAAAAAGCTTCTTACGAGCGTGTGTGGCTATAAGTGAAATCTCAAATTATATGTACTTATAGGTACAACATTGCGGCTGCTGCAGTCAAGATGGTTGCAACGGAAACAGCCAAAATGATCACATATTTAGTCTCCCAAAACCATGCGTCCCTGAATAACACCCACGTGCTGGGTTTCTCGCTTGGCTCTCATGTTGCTGGAAATATCGGAGGAGCCCTCGGTGGCAAATGCGCTCGAGTCACTGGTAACGTGCGAGATTCCTTTTGATTTGCGTAAATTAAAATGTATATGAAAAAGGGCATGAAAAATTATGTTGATATTGTTTCAATGATATAGCCATGGACCCTGCACTCCCTTTGTTTGATGTGGCTGATGATTCCGACAGGATTGATCCTACAGATGGTGGGATTAAATATGTTTAATCAAGATAATATTGCTAACATTTCATCCATTCGATAGTAGGCACAAGTATATGTTAATAAATTCATTGTTCGAATTTTCAAGGGCAATTCGTGGACGTAATTCACACGGCAGGAGGATACTTGTGGGAAAATGGATTGGCTTTCATAACTCCAAGAGGACAAGTAGACTTCTATCCCAACAACGGAAGTTAAGTATATATATCAAACCCCCAGCTATTTTTTGTGGGAATATGACGTAAGTAATTAAGCAGTAGACGAGAGAAGGAGAGATTTTAATAGCCTAAATTTTTTGTGTGTGAAACGTGAAACAGGTCTCAGCCAGGTTGTGAAGGCGAAGCTTTTGGTATTTAGACTAAACCCATATAGTTATTTTTCCCTAATGCACACATATTACATAATGATATTTGAATGAAATATGCTTTAAAATGTCTTTACTATTGAAGGAAGTTGCAGTCATGGACGATCACCGGCATATTACGAAGAATCTCTATCAAATAACAATGGTTTTCCAGGATGTAAATGTGAAGACTGGGATGAATTTATAGCTCGAACTTGTGACTGCTCATCCCCTGTAGTTATGGGCATTGCCACGCCAGCCAGGTAAAAATCTTTCGACATTATGTAATTTGTGCGTGTCACGCAATTGAGTGGATACTGATAAATAAACTTAATAAAAATCCTTTTCATCAATACAGTTCCCGTGGCTCGTACTACTTCCGAACCGCATCATCCAGTCCCTTTGCTTTGGGAGAAAACGGTTTGAGAAATGAAACGTCGTCTCACTAATATATTGCCCATTCTAAATTTAACACACTCAAGTGGAGATAATGTACGAAACGGAAATGCAGAAATATAACATTGTCATTTTTAATGAATCCTTTCATGAAATTGTAAATGCTCATTTGTATATAGGTATGAGAATGAATTCGATTTTAAACGCAATTTTACAGATTTTAAACATTTCGGCACTACATGTTGTTTGTTTATTCACTATATATTGAGCATATTTTTTATTTGACATGGAACATGTACTGTGTATATATTCAATAGTAAAGTTGAGCAATTTTGATAAGATTCAGTGTGTACACTAATTTTTATAAAGCACAAATGTGCTAAATAAGTGGAGTATTGAGTGGATTCCACCCATGCAGTGTAATTTGTTAAATATAAAAAGTAAAAACTTTACAAGAAACAGAAATTTCAAAGACTACAATAAAACGAAACAAAATGGAATGCTTTTAAAAGCAAGTGTATAGGAGCTCCTTACAAGTTATGAGTAATAATTTGAATACTCATATATACGTTGACTCCAAAACCGACAAAGAAAGCAAGAGCTCTGGCTGGTTGTCGGACGGGATACAAGGCATAAACAAAAGTATGTACTACCCGAGAAATGGTGAAAACTTTGAATAGTAAGTTTGCAGTGCTTGCAGCTGGATTAGTGAAACAATAGAGAAATCCAATGGCAAAGAATGGGAGGATGTTCTCCAAATCATTCAAATGAGCTCTGAAAATACATGAGATTATTTGATCTGAGAATTCATTTGGACAATAGTATAGTACCTATTTCAATTCATGCTCAACTTACCGGCGAACTCTCTCTACATCTGGATCAGACATTGTGACTTTTTGCTGTTTTGGATTCGGAAGGTCTTCTGGATTGGCAAATGCCTAAAATATCACGATTGCATTTATTCATATACTTTCTGTATCACAACAGCTTCCATAGCCTACCTAAATAGGTAGATGTGTTATTATTATGCATTGTTTGGGAATTTACCCCTTTTCGGATTCTGTTAGCCGCTGTCAAGAAAACCATTGCGAACAGCTTCAATGCCAGAATACCCGCAAAATAGGAGAAGCTCTGGAAAACCGTTGTGTTGATATCTAAAGCCATCTTTCTATTGTTTATGCCCGCTCTTCTGTATCTGCATGGGATTACAAAAATTACAAATAAATTTTTGGAATGGAATATGTTAAATAAATCAAGATTCGAATCATTGAAATGGAAAACGAGAGATTCTGCATTTTCGACCGCTGAAAGCAAATTTCACATTTGTCTATGCGAAATCCAAAATTCCAAATTCCAAAGTGTTTGTGATTTTGTGTTCATTTCTGATTCACATTCAGAAAGTCAACTATAGGATTTACAATCCATTATAAAATTGAAGTAAGTGAGTGAAACGTGGCCAAAGATTCCGATTTCATTTTGAAATTCTATAATTACGATATTCTGCTAGTTTGTTTCACAGTTTCACTAAAACTATATATATTGTGAGCCTAAATTGGACTAATATATAGTAAATTTTAATTATATAATATGGTTTAAAAATGACATGACTTTGCATATCTTACCTTGTTTTTATTTAGAAACCTTCCAGCAAAGTTACAACCTTAGACTGACCGTTTGTGTCTGACGCTTCCAGCTATGTATACGTAGACAGTCAAGTCGCACAATTCGAAAAATATGTACACGGCGAGTTTTTTCTGGCGATCGATGATGTGCATATTTATATAGTAGATGTGAGTATATAAGTAAGTATGTACATAGGTATATACATATATACATGTTTTCAACTTGAAACTCTCAACTATAGTGGACCTCTTTGACGCACGTGGGGAACTCTGGAGCACTAAATGAACAAAATTCAATTTCATAAATTTATTCTAATCACGACATAATTGACAATTATTAATTGTATTCACGTATTTACAGATTCTTTGATTTAAATACATCAAAAATGGGTAGCACGTTGTGAAAACTTTAACCTGAAAAGTGACAGCAATAATTAATTCATTCTTTGACGGTCAACTATATAGTGGAACACGTCAAAAAATGGGAATGAGTCTAAGATATATTGGAAAAATTACAGCATTTCTTATTTTAACATCATTTTTAAATGTCTGTACAAAAGGTGAGTAACAAAACAAATGAGGGGTGAAATATGTACCTCAGATAATATATAATCAAACTCTGCAATTATACCAATTAATTTCATTATGTCATGTACTATAAATTGGCGATATTAAATTCATTAACCCATTGTATAATTGTATATTTTCAGAAAATGACAATAAAATTGGAAGCTTGTCTAAAGCTCATCATACTGATTCAAATTTAGATAGTAAGGAAGATAATAAAATGAATAATATATCACCTAAAGATTCAACTCATACACCAGACCCAAAAACTTTAACCATTCGTGATGGTTATGTACATGCTGGACATGATGTATGGACCAAACAAGACAGTCGCCATGTAAGTTCATATACTTTACAATAAATATGCAATAAATATTACATAGCGATCTGTTCGTAAGCGCATTTATTGTAACAAGTACCTTTGACTGTTTGATGAATATAGGCAAGCAAAGCGGATGCAGAAAATTGTGACCTATCTCAAGAAAACATAGAATGTGCGGATGCTGGTGGCGACTGTATTGATGTTGATAAAGTTGACCATGTCATTAATTCTTGCCGGTATGGGGACAATGTAAATATATCCTGCATTGTCAAACCGAATGTCCAGTGCAAAGTAAGTTAACAACGTGATTTTGATTTTCGTTAAACCATAATGTATAACAATATGAAATGATACGAGGGACAAATTTATTAACTAAAAGTAAATGATTGTTTTTATAGGGTGACAGGGCTTTCGAGAAGGACATTGTCTGTCAGTATTGTTACCAAACACCTTTGTGGCAGCAAAGTTGTAATGGTGTGTCAACATGTAACTCCCTTGGGGCACCTCGTCATTATTTCAAGTATATCACTATATTAATTATTTAAGTAGCCATATATTAATATTTCCTATTATTATACGAAACGAGATAACGTATAATTCATTTTCCATTTCAGGGCTAACTGTACAGTTACACGTGATGTAATTTGCCTAGGAAATCGGCGATTCAATCGAATGATGCCCTGTAATTGGAAAAATGGCTATAAATGGTCAACAACATTCTTTTTAAGCATCACCTTAGGTGGTTTTGGTGCCGACAGATTTTACTTAGGAAGATGGCAAGAAGGAATCGGTAAATTATTTAGTTTTGGAGGATTAGGTTTGTGGACTATCATCGATATTATTCTGATCGGCGTGAGATATTTAGGACCAGCGGACGGTTCCTTATATGTTGATTAACTTGTCACTACAGTTTGCGTGGAGCATATAGCAAAGAAAGGTACAATTTACATTTTTGTTACTTATCTCAGTTTTTTTGTGTTATGTTTTTTCAACATTAATTAAGTAAATGTACCTACATACCAAATAACCAAAGTTGTTTAATCGTGTGCAACAAGACTTTCAACTGACTTCAAATTTTACACCATACTTATTTTAACAATATAATAGTGTAATATGTTTAAAATGTTTCCAAGAGTCCAAGATATTTATTTAAATTATTATTCTGTAAATATATATGCATCATAATTTGATGAAAACGAATTTTATTACTTATTAAATAAATGATAATAAGTTATTATTATTTAGAAGAATCCAATGTTTTGTAAGTGCCAGACGAGTATGAAAACGTATCGAGTCTGTGAATATTTCTTAAAATATGTTTTTTGTACTGAAAAAATATAGAATATAAAGTCTGCACTGTATGTACATGCAGACTTCAGTCAATTATACTCTCATACTGGAAATTCAGATAAGGAATAAATATTTGATAATAATAATAGTAAGTAACAATAATGTTATTATTTCAATTACGAAATTCTGTATGATTATTAATTATTACGCATAATAATGCTTGAATTTGTCTTTAATAGTTGGCCATGTACTGGAGCGTAGGGAGAAAGTAGACATAAAAAATTTCGCATTAAACTTTACTTACTTGTTCATACGGAGTTTATAATAGATTTATAATTGGCGTGAGCAGATTCCACTGGATATTCTACACTCATTTGTACATTTATTATGTAGGTAACCGGCAGGTATACTTCATACAAAAAAATATCATTAAGGACATCGTATAATATAACAAAATTGTGATGCATAATAGTAATACTACATTACTACAGGAAAGGAAACGTAATTCATTAGTTGATGCTCTATACTACTATAGATTACGTTTCTGGACTAGGTTCAAGATTGTTATTATGAGATGTTTCCAAATCTACTGAAAGTTGAAGATTGTCAGTAGTAGTATGGGCTGAATTAGTGTTTGAATGATTATTTTCCACACTGGGATTATTGTGAGCGAATTGAGAAACTTCTGTAGAAGTAAGTTCATTGGAAGCACTTGTATCACTACCCAAATTATCTACAAGATTTGTTGTAATGGATGTTTTAAACTGAATTTTCCGGAATTTGTCACGAAAAGCATTTTTAGAATCTACTAGCTTTTGTTGTAGAGACGTTCCCGTTGTTGTTGATCTCGTATGAGGGTCTGATGGAAGGATACGATTAGAACGTTTTTGGACACTATTTTTAAAATAATTAAATCGATCAAGGAATCCTTGAAATTGACGTCCAACCCTTTGTAGTATAGTTGGTGGGATAGGGACTTGCGGTGGAATTCTTTCTTTTTGTAAACTGAAAATTGTTCTCATTGTTGATTTGGGTGTTTTGAGTAAAAGACTTGTCAATCGTTCAATTTCATCAGAATTACTTTCCTTTCCAGAATTGTTGGTATTTTTATTATTATTCTTTGTCTTGTGCTTATCATTCTTATTTTGATGGACTCTCTTCTTGTTGTCTCCTTGTTTTGAAACAGCTAAAGAATCGAAACTGGACAATACTTCGACTGAAACAGTTTCTGAGATCTCATCAATTTCTGCCATTTGAGTAATAACATCATTTATTTCCTTTGTAACAGTCTCATCATCCTTCCCTTGAACATTAATTATTGTTTGAGTCTCATTCCCATCTGAATCCACTTTAATGAGCGAAAAGCTTTGGGATTTTGAAAATCTTTTTTTGAGACAGTTCCCAAGAAATGGAATCTTTACTACCCAGCGAATAATATAGTTTCTTCTCGTAGACGACCATTGTGAATTTGTAAACTGTTTAGTAGTGTGATGATTATCCAGTTGATTGTCTACTGGGAGTTTGGATCTCATTTCCTGACTGACCAGAGAAAGCTTATCATTTTCTGTAACTGGACCCATTCCTGCATTTTCATGATATAAAAGTTCATCTTCAATACATGCATCATCATCAAAATGAGCATACTTGTGTACTGACTCTTCAACCTCTGTTGGATTATGATTGTCTGGAAGGGTATTCACCCAATCCCTCACGGATTTTATACGATATTGGTGTAGTTCCTTTTTAATTATTTTCTTCCTTGCATCAGGTTTTACAAGTAGTGTATTGCTACTGGGATGATGAGATAGCCATTCTATGCATTTTTCTAAACCGTCAAACGTTTTCTCATCATTAATGTTTTCGTGAGGAGGTTTGACAGTCGAAGAGTCGGTGATTAACAATGATTCATTGACATTAGCATCAGTAGTTAGGCAGCCATCATCTGCGGAACATGGGAATTGACTTGGCCTCTTCAAGTTTTCATCAGTGTGCTTTACTAATTTTTCAACTAGACTCACATTGGAGTCTGAATCTTCTTCCGTTGAAAATGGATTATTTGTTCGTTCAATTTCTTTACTGATCCGATGATCTGATGGCTCCCCAATCATTTTCTTGTATATTAGTACACCTAATGCAATAGAATGGTTGAAAAACTTACAGAGTATTACTAAATAAACATGAACCCAGTTTTTTGTCAAAAGTAAAAGTTCTTACGTACATTGACTTGATTTAAAAATCACTTTGAAATGACTGTGTACAACATGACTGTCGTCGTTCTTACATAATTCCTCTGGAACATTTCATAACTATTTTCATTGCTACAAAAATTACATTATTTACATGTTTCACGTTGTAACTTTCAAACGTATCCCACATGCACCAAACAAAGTAATGAAAGTGAAATCATTGATATAATAGTGTCAAATACAATCCATTCGCATTCATGAATCGAATAACAGATTTATACGTCTATTTAAATGTATTTTAAACCCTTGGCAACATAATTGATAGATCTGAAGAAATCGTAATCCTATAAATATGTATTTATTTATTTACCTACTAAATCAAATACTGTTTCCTTTAAAAAAAATTTAAAAAATTATGAAAACAAAATGTTTTTATTACCACCGTTCACAGTTTTCATGTGTGTATACAATTTTCTACATGCAGCAGACTGTATGCAGTATCCCAAAAATTTCAATATATGGATTTGAAAAAAGTTTTAAAGAATGTTTATACATTTGAGTTTGGGTTCGATGATGACAATTCTTGTTTAACGTGCTCCGGAAGTTTTAATTTCGGTCGATTCCTCTTACGTTTTTTCCCTGAACTGACTGTTGATTGAGAGGTGTTGGAGGATGCGGGTTGTTTTTTGGATTTCTTACACGACAATGGATTAGGACCAACTCGTTTTCTTTTCTTTGTACCAGTTCGGACAACTTTGGGAGCTTCCAATAGTTTTTGACTTTCTTTAATATGATCTAAAATTTGTTTTTGATAATCTACAACGTCCACTTTCTTAATAGATAGCTCAGTAGCCACAATTTTATTCTTTTCTGAAGGTGCTTCAAGGGTAGGAGCATTCCCATGTAAATAAAGAATAGCTACACCTGGGATTTCTCTCAATTTTTCACGAAGGGATGCATCTTGTGTAGCAATAATATACCGACTTGATGTACCAGGTTTAACCATGGATTTGAGACATTTGGTAGCACTCACAGCCTTTTCTTTATGTTCACATTTATGAATTGGAAATCTTCTGAGAATTTGAAGTGCACCACTCACTATGGAACCAAGTTTTTCCGTCTCTGCAATTACACAAGGAGTTGTGAGGACTTTGACAGCGGCACTCAGATATTTGGGTAATTGTTCTTTGATGTTGACTTTGTTCTACAAAGAGTACAATATGCAAACAAACAAATATAATTATAATAAGATCAACTTTATGTAGCTGATGTACTTACGTTATGTATTTATTTATAAAGGAAATATGTAATGATTGTTATTATTTTAGGACTTACAATGAGAGCTCCATTAGCAAATGTTCCATCTACAAGTACTTGATAAGGTGTGCGGAAACCAAAGTTTTTTTCAAAAAATCCAATGTGACGTTGAACTTTCTTATCCCTTTTAACCTTCATTTTAGTGTTATCGAGTCAAAATCACTATTAAACTATAAATTATTTACCAGATTAAAAAAATGTGATAATTAAATTGACACGAGGGCAGGGAAAAAAAATTTGAACTGTCATTGCCGCCACCAATTTTTCACCGTCTTGTTTCGAATTCCAATGATTTGCAAATTTACATGACTTGCCGTCAAAGAAATTAGAGAATTCTTTCAACTTATTTTGTGATTTTGAGATAAAATAAACGCTGATAAACTAGACAAATCATATTTAATTGAAAGTCGTTGTGGTAGTATTCACGATAAAAAATCATGGAGTGTTTAATTGGTATCCGTTTTAAGGATTTCGTTTTACTGGCAGCCGACAGGACTGATGCCCGGTCAATTGTTGTCATGAAAGACGGTAAGAAAGTGAATAGACCTCATCATTTTGTATTTTATTTGATGAAATTGTAAACATCAGTATCTAATCACAGTGTATTCTTTATTATTATTTCAATAAAAAACTGTTTAGACGAAGAAAAATTCGTGAGTCTATCGGATAGCTTACTGATGGCAGTTAGCGGGGAAGCTGGTGATACAGCTCAATTTTCAGAGTACATTGCAAAGAATGTTCAACTGTACAAGATGAGGAATGAATATGAATTGTCACCCAAAGCTGCTGCTCATTTCACTCGTCGTAATTTGGCTGAATATCTCCGCAGTCGGGTATATAACTATGATTAATTATTACGGACTTGTTCTTATAGATGCTCATCAAATTGTTTCATGGATAAAGTAAATATGTACCCTGTTTTAATTTTGTTTCTTTTTTTAAAAATTGTATAGAGTCCTTACAATGTTAACTTATTGATGGCTGGCTATGATAAGGGAACCGACTCAACTCATTTATACTGGATGGATTATTTGGCTACACTCGCTGAATTGCCTTACTGTGCTCACGGTTATGGAGGTTATTTCACCCTATCCACCATGGATGCACATTATAAAGAAGATTTGACACCGGAAGAAGGGTTGGAACTTATGAGGAAATGTATTTCTGAAATCGCCAAGCGTTTAATCATCAACTTGCCAACTTTCCGGGTAAAAATTGTTGATAAAAATGGAATTCGAAACTTTGGTGAAAATGATGGAGTTATTCGGGCTCGTGTCATTTGAATTATAAAACAATATGTAGAGTCCTCGTAATCGTATTATTGTTGCGATTAACTTCTCCATTTGTAATACATGTATGAATATTAACATTTTCTAATATCTATATTATTACTATTATTACTTAATTTTATGAAAGTATAAGAAAAACAAACAGAAAGAGAAAACTTTCACATTTTAGTTATCTTACTAATTGGCATAAGAAAATCGAATATCTTGTGTAATATGAGAGTTCTTGTATGTGTAAACTGGGAATATAATAATAAGTAATAAATTTTGAATTGGTATTCTATATTGAAATGGATATATCTTCTTGAAGTTGAGTAGATGATTTTATATTTACATGATAATGGGAGTAAAAGCATTATAGAATTTTCAACACCTTCGTCAAATTGACGACGTCAATTGCTTCGAAAAGAATCTTCACAATTTTTATTTTCCTTGTGATGTCAAGAATAACATTGTTTTTTTTTCTTAAGTTATACAAAAGTATCGTATGTTATATACACATAAATAGTACAATAACAACCATTTTTCATTAAATAATATTAAAAAACATACACAATGGGTTAAAACAATGATTCGATAAAACGATATAATAAAATACCTATACGTCCAACGTGAGACTTACAATACAATTAGCAGTCAACATTAAAATGATATCAAATGCATGCATGTATACTTTAAATACGTCACATAAAAATACACAAGGAAAACTGTACATTCATAATTCGTGAAATACATGCACCGAATTTCGTAGGCATGATACGGCGTTGACCGACGAAATACAAAAGGAATAAATTGATTTGATTCGATGCAACAAGGAAAATAATAATCATACAAATACGTTCACGAGTAATGACAATGAAGATTCGCCTATACAAGGGACTATAATAATAATAATTACATATAAATTGACTGATTGCGATTGGGGAACGCGTAAAACTTGTCAGTATGGTAGGATTCCTAAAGAGTTCTACCGTAAGGGTAATACCGTTACTTAGAATTAATTTTTTACCACATATTAAAACTTACAATTCACATAGATTTCACAAACACACTATCGACATTTCTTTTTCAACATTTGATAAAAATAACATTATAAAATATGGGTTATGAAGTTCTTGTGTGTATATATAATTCGTCATTATACTTATCAAATGCATTAAATTTTCATCATAATTTAATTTAGATGGATATTTTATAGAGATATTTTGATACTTTGTGTAAAAAACTTTGTATTACTATTACATTAATTTAAATAGTTTTTCAACGTTTCCACAATTTCACATCTATCTAGATTCACGCCCTGAACTTACAACTAATTAATAATATAGATGTGTCTATTTCTATATATAGAATACAAAAACAGAGTTTCTATGTAAGTAATAGTATTTATATTTTATATATAATATATATGATATATATGATACAATATATATTATATAAGTATACATATATTTAAAATAATCATTATTAGTATTATTGATGATGGAATAAAACTTGTTCGTTAAGTAGGACAGAGTATTTCCATTCTGTCCATACATGTATATATAATATATATTATATATTATATTTGAATTGTATTTTTATACTTAATTAGTAATTAATAATTACCTATTCTTCAGATAACTGCTGGAGAAAACTGTTTCATGTCTAATTTGTGTGTATAGAATATATATGTATTCTACGGTTTTTTATATGCACATTGTTTCATTACTAATTATTACGATGATTCATGTACACACAAGATCAAAGGTCAGACGATGGAACAAGATTTCTTCCCTGCACATGAGCTCTGCCCGTTGGCAGCGTCGTTGGGCGTGAGAAACTTCATTTTTTTGTTTTTGGAAGGAAATTTACAAGGTAGGGATCTGAAAAGACATGCACCAAAAACATCAATTAAAAATGGTTTTACTCAAAAGTTAAACATCACGACATGAAAATGACAACTATAGTTTTCATATTATACCAATTTATATATTTAGGTCACATACCGATACTGAGTCGAATAGCGAGTCATTGCATATGATTTTAAATATGATTTTAAATTGTTTGGCAAAGGCAATTGATCTATTCCATACACGGTTGTGTGATTAACAATGGCTCGGCAAGAAAGTTCTTTTAGTTGTAGCACTAAATTTGGATAAGAAATCAAACACACATATGACATATATGTATAACAATTAGATCATTTTCTTTGCCTCATTCCTTATAGTCATTGCACCGTGCACTACCCAATTACTTAGTATTTTAAAAACTCTCTACCTTTGTTTGATCTCCATAAGCGTTCCATGCCATTTCGCTGTAAGGCCATTCGACTTAGTTCGACAAAACTTTCATCAATATTGAAGTTACAGAGATGACTCACTTCAAAAAAGCCCATTTTGTGTTTGGCAGCGTACTCCTCTGCTTCGACGACTGAGACTTGTCGTTTGAATTCCAAATGCAATCGATTCCCTATCAATACTTTAGGAACTCCTGGTGCATGCTGCAACATGATACATTATGTCGTGTATGGAAAATCTGCCCAGGACAAAAAATCTGCTCATACTGGGAGCTACAGAGTTAAATGGGAGCACAAAATGTGCTCCCCATTTGCTCTGTACAAACCAAAATTTTCTGCTCATACTCAAAGTATGATAGTATGACAGATTTTCCATACACGCATTATGCCATTAGTTTTTTCAATTATTATAATGCCTTTATGATGACGAGTATCGAGAAATGCCCGGTTTACTCAGACTGTAGGTAAATTTTACCGGGTATAGTTACCATACTGAAGTATATGTAACGTTGTTAATTACCTCTTCAACTTCATGTAGCCATCGGTCTAGTCCATCAAAGCTCCACTTATTTGTAATATCATATACTAGAAGAATTCCTTGAGCTCCTCGAGAGTATGAACGAAGAATTGTACAGAATCTCCCCTGTCCACTCGTATCCCATACTATGAATTTAAAAAACATGAATACTTAATAGATTCATATAGAAAACATATAGCTCGCATGTGCTAACAAATATCTGTTCAACTTTTTAATGCTTACCCTGTAATTTGACTTTCTTTCCGTCTAGAAGAATTGTTTTCGTTTTGTACCCAGCTGCGAGAACAACATTTTTGATAGTTTGAGATTACTCAATAATGATAATGATAATATAATGATAAATGCGTTAAGAACAATTATGTAGGGTTAGGATGAAATTTTAATTATTATTAAAAAGTTTGAAAATACTCACTTGATCCTGAACAGAAAGGAGACTCATTTGATCCATCTTGGAAAGAATTAAGAATTTCCTGTTTACCTATTAACATTCATTGTCTCGTTTAATTTTTGACTTTACGCATCTTAACTTTTTTCCTTTTCAAGTCGACGCCAACTAATATAAAAAAAATGTAAATTAATAAATTAAATTAAAAATGAAATGACGAACCGACATCGCTGTCTCCGACCAAAAGGAATTTGAGAAGATAGTCATAAGGCTTGTTGACTCTACCCCCGGAACACATCCTGCCCAGCTGATCCAGCTAATATTTCAATTACTTGACTAACACATTCACAAATCCCCTTTGCAGCCTTATTTTTCTCTAATAATAATAATTGTTGTCCTTTTATTCTTCCACTTTCAGGTTCTCCCCAAGTACAATAAACACCAGTATTTATTATTACAGCTGCTTCTTGTTTACTTGAAAATCGTTGAGTGAACGTATTTTGATAATTTCGCTGATGATGTTCGATAGAAGTTTTAATGATTTTGTCACAAATACAACTTCCATTTTTGAAACCAGAAATGATTTCCATATTATCTTTCACAGCTCCTGTTCTTCATTTGAGAACTTTATATTTTTTGAGATTTTGACAAGTTTATATTGTATATATATTTAGCACAACAGGGTCAGTCTTTATTCCTTCATCACCTGTTAATTTTTTAAAATACAACAATAATAATAATCAATGACATAATTAAGTACTTGGAAAACAAATCGTACTTGAACAAATTAAAGTTTATCGTTATAACCTTCTTAAATGTTCACACTTACATGGGTATATTGTTTGCATTATATATTGACGGATTAAAAAACTATTTAGATATTATAAACAAAAAGGACAAAACTTTTCTTTACCTTTTTTGGAATCCAATTACGGGCTATTTCAATTCCATTATAAATGCAATCATATAGTTTGGAGCTCAATTACAATAATAAACTTAAATACAACATAGACAATCTTTTTTTACACACACTTCTGATTCACAATTCACAGAAACACTTTTTTTGAGCGATTTTTTGCTTGGCATTAGTTTATACATAGTGTACATAAGTACTCCCCCATTCCTCGCATTATAAAGTCTCCCTTTCCTTTTATAAATAAGTCTTCTTCTATACTAACAATAAGAATTATAAGACTTTGCTCTGCCTCTTGACAAGAGAATTATAATTGATGTAATTTTGTCCAAGAAATAATAAATAACTAATCATGTATGAAAACGAAGAAAGAACGGGATGAAATCACTGTTAGAACGCAATACTTAACCGGCCGATATAAAATCAGCTCATTTAAATTGACATGAAACGACAATGTGCGGACCAAATTTGTGGTTTTTCAGTTACTAATTGCATTATAAATAAATATTTTACCCATATAGAATGGTTTTATTTCATGCTTGCTCATTTTATTAGATGTACGGAAACACAGGTTCTTGTATAAACATATCGGAAAATGGGTCCAGGCAAACTGTTTTTCCTTAAATAAATTATTCTAAGTATCTGTATAATATAGGTATATAATGTAGTTATATAGTCGGGATGTTTTGTCAGAACGGGATCTTTTTCAACAAGAAAATAAATGTGCGAGCGACTTTTGAGCATGTTGTTGTGTAGTACACAATGTGTACCTACGCACATTTAATCCGAATTGACGTATTCTGTCGAATAATTGGACTATATAAGCATTTTTGAGAAAACGTTAAACGGTAGTTTTTAATTAGTAGTTATACTTAATCAGTCATTTAAATATCAAATGTGTACATAGAGTACATATACTAACTGTGTGTCATTTCGAAACTTTGTAATTATTTGAAACATAACTTATTTCCATGCACTATATACATGTGCATGTGCATATGCATATTTCATTCTTTCATATCTTCTGGTTCTTGTGTGCATTGCTTTCATTTTAATTTCCAGTCCAAAATACTTTGTCAGAGTGAATGCCACACATGTTGGCGAGTGACAGAATTTCATTCTCAAATCCTTCAATTAATTTCGGAACATCCATGACATCCGGCAGACTGGATTTGTCTCCAACAAAAGCGGCTCGAACCCTGCCATCGTAACTGAACAAACATGCCCCAATCCCTGAAATGAAATTAGTTAGGTACATATAAGTATGAAGTATACTGATGGAAAACAAACAAGCAAAGTAAAATCAACTGTTGACATTGCGTATGTGGGATTTCTCATTTTAGATACCAGTCCAATTTTTAAGGGGTATCCAAAATACACCGTCTGTCAATAAATGTCCACCAAACAAATGAGCTGGTTCCGACGGGCCTGGTACGTTTGATAAAACGAGCGTGGCATGTAAGATGCCCATGAGGAAATCAACCATGAAAGCAGGTAGGCGTCCACCAAATTTCGTCATTGCAAAATGGACGAGAGCGTCAGGGGATCTTGATAATTGTTTTGCAGTGTCATGTGCGGACTTTAATCTCTCCATGGAAGAACTCAAGCCGATATCCAGTGGGTAATGAACTAACACAAATCTATTGCGGGGTTTAATATCCGGGTAAGGAAGTAAAGCAGCTGTCACGGCTGCATGAATTCTCCTTGGAATGGGTAAACACTTTTGAATTGCCAAGTTCCTTATCGACCCACCAACAGCAGACATGAGGACAGCCGTTATTGTTGTTTCCGTTTTCATTTTAATGGACCTAACATTGTATGTACAACAACACACATTTTTATGTTTTATATATACGAATTCAGTCCACACTCACCGGGAAACCCCGATAGAATCCCTGGCGTTATATTTCCCCTCACCTTATAAAATCAAGTCGGACCGGACGTGACCATCCAAACTGTTTGTGACCCGTCAATTTGTTCTTGTGAAAGCAATTGGTTTCATGTAAAGTCATTGCACTGAGAAGCTGAGCCGCCCCAAATACGATAGCGTTCACATAGCCAAGGAATTTGAACAGTTTACTTATATTTGGAGATTTTAGGGGATCCACACTGAGTTTCATTGGATAATCCGCTAAAGCATATTTTAATGCGTGTCCAGCTGAAACACCTGTGTCAAATATAGGTAGTACAATTTGTAATTAGAACTACATATTTTGAGGCTTGAATAAACTGAGTATACTCATGTAATTACCAACCATCCATAATTGAGTGATGGACTCTGTGTAAAAAAAAATCCAAATGTATTTGTTCATTATTCCCTTTTTTACAAATGCATTTTCCATTAAACATTATTCATCGATTGAATGTAAATTTTCATGGGATTCTCACCTGAAAATTATTGCGTAGTAATCTTTATCATGCTTCATCATTTCCTTATCATTGTACGAAAATTTAGGAACAATCAAAATTTCCCATTGAGGTAAATTGGAGTTCACGGGGGAATCCGAAAATTGCCCAATGTATTCAAAAACCTCATTTTCGCTAAACTCTTGAATATTCCTATCAATCAAACGAACATGTCGAGTCACATCAAAGCCATGATGTTTCTCCCAACAGTAAAAACCAAACTTTCTCTTGACAAGAAATAGAATCCGATCATAAATCAATTCCCCATTTTGTCTCTTATTCACCAGTTGAGTGAGGATTCTCTCCTGAATATTTTTCACATTACAAATTCCTTGAAGTACATATAGTGAAGTAAAACTACTACACTGAACATTATGAGACTCCGCAGCCCAAGCAGCATCCGTTGCATCCATCAATTTCATCTCTCCGTCCAACCACCATTTAAAATATAATGAGAGAATACTTCGATATAGAAGAACACAACTGAAGAGGAAAATTAAAACTGGGGATAAAATCACTATTGTCAAATTCACCAGTAGAACTCGTGCTAAATGTCTGATGACATGTGGGCATTTGCTCAATTTATGACTCACTAGACATGTTGACAGAATCACCAAATACACTGTCAACAATTTCGACAAAGTACTGCACGTTTCCAACTGCTGTACGTTCTCATTGTGTGAAGGCAAAGTGTGCGTATTTTGGCATGTTAAATTACTAAACAGGGATCCAGTTGTATTAAACTTCAGTGAAGGTTCAAGTTCCACATGAAGATGAGAATTCAAACTTTGATTTTGAATTCGTAGTCCTGATTCGAATTGACGAAAAGACTCCATCCTGATCGAACGTGTTAACTATAATGAACAATGTAAATATACGACTGACTTTACCTATGCCGTTTTTTAAAAAACAATCTCATTAATTATTTATATTTATTATACATAGTTGGTTCTGACTAGAGGTATAGAAATCCATATAGATATAGTTCATGTCCAAATTCGTGTGAAGTTGATTTTGTCATGTATTTACGACCAACTCTTTCAGTGTATTCACTGTACAGTATTTGACCACCATTATATGGGGTAATATAAAGTTTATTCAAGCAGGCAAGAGACACAAAAGTACTGTAATGTGAGGTATTATTGTTTAGAGTGGAGGGGGAACATGTTAGACAATGTGCTCTTTATACTCGTGCAACAACAATATAACGCGAGATGATTTGACTGTGAATTTTGTTTCGCCTTCCTTAATGTTTCGTACGTGTTGCAAAACCGGTTTTTCTGACTTACGTATGGACAAAAAAATTAATAAATCGAGAATAGCATTGGCTTCTGGAGAATTTTCGATACTCTTCTATTTAATTACATATATATCGTATAGGTACTTTACGTAAGACTAGCTCGCTTTCATTTGACTATATTAGGGTAAGATACTATTTACATTGCAAAGACATTCCAATTATAAGCCTTGATGATTTCCTGATTTACCCTTATTTAAAGTCGAGTGTCTGGACGCTCGTGTTAAAACGTTGTCTGTCCTTTATTAAGAACTTGATGCATTAAGATTGGAATGTAATGATGATACTTAATTGTAACAGTATTTGCCTTTGAATGAACTCTAAGTGTACTGTGTATAGATACAGTAAAAGTCGATACATTTTCCACGGACGTGGAAACGAATCTAATTTATAGCTATATAGTGAAACAGTTTTCCGAAAAAACTATACTGTTTGAGTATTTTATTATGTGGTATTGTGTACAATACATATACATAATACAATACATACACGAAAAAGAAAAACCTATAATCTATTTAATTTTTTTACATTTATATTGACTGAATGAAAAAATATCCGTTAACACTGTGGAAAAAGAATGAACGTCGTAATTATTCCCACATATTCTCCACACTCTCTATACATACTCAATTCAAAGCGCCGTGTAGGTATTTCCATTTGCAGATTTTATGAACACTAAATGCTTTGACCAAGTAGTATAATGACCGCAATATTGTAGTTTGGCATTTAATAATCCTAATCCAATCGATGGAAAAAACAAACTTGCCGTAACTTATTACTTAATTACGTCCGTCTAGTAAACTCGTTTTTGAGGGTAACATCGTAAAATAATCATTTCACTTTTATTTTACGTTTAAAGACCATGAGGAAGAATAATAAATACCAAACGTTTTGGTCCAAAACGTGCAAATAATCCACATATACCTATTCTCTCACAAAAAAGATTTCTGGAATAAGATAATTTCTACAATTCATAAATATTTGTTTGGGATTTCCATTAAATATAATCATGTAAATGCGAGAGTGATATGTGTATTTGTGTAGTATGCACACAGTCCGTATATTACGTCTGAGAATGCGTCAACGCGTGTCTAAACTACTGATGAGATTTATGTAACATATTCCGCCTGATACGATATAGATAATAATAGGTATGATTAAAGATTTTAATTTAAAGTACATATATATGTTGTTATTTTCCAGACATTTTTTAGCTGTGCAGCACAGCCTGTGCTTTTTTAATTAAGTAATTTGTGTGTAAACAATCACAATGGTGAATATAATGAATCAAATGTTGTTTTTGGAGATTTTTTATGCACCTTTTGTTGTTTGGGCAAGTTTTTCTTCAGGTTTTCTCTAAATATCTGTACATACAAGTTCTAAGGTTTTAATTTCAGTTCATATTTATACTGCCACGTCTGACGTTTGACAAAATACAAGAGAAATAGAATTGGAATTATGCGTAGACACTACCATAAGTACTTACAAGTTGAATCAAAACGAAAGCCTATCCAAAATACACTGATATTTTCCGCCAGTTACCTCTAATAAAAAAAATGTTTCTCGTCTTTATACTTCTTATAAGAACTCCAAATAAGATGAACTTGTCTGGATTTTTAATTCAAATATTTACGACGAAATAATTATTTTGTTCTATATAGTGCAAGTCTAAAACTTGTGATAGCCACCACTAAGAGCAAAGGGTATGAATTTCTCTGGATTGGCATCATCAATATCCGGAGATTGGAATTCCTGATTGTGGAAATGATTGTTTTCTTCGGGATCAGTAGATGTAATTGTAGAAACTTGAGGTTGAGTCCCAAAGCCTTGCTGCTGATGATCTGTGACATCTTTGAATGCGACGGCCTTGAGATGAGTAATTGCAACAGATTGAGATTTTAACCTCCAAGCTGAGAGTCCAAGAGCAATCAAGGTTATTGTCGCCAAAATGGAAGCCATTACCAATCCCACAATCACTCCAGTTGATGTTCTCTCTGTATTTTTTGAAAAAATATACGGGGATTATTTGATATAGCAGAGCAGAGACTATTTTAAAAAAGTGGTTTATGAAATAAACTTTATTTATCATTGCTTCACTACTATATACAGTGTATATCGTATTATACACATGTCTCATTATCTCACCTAATACTGTCACAGAGAATAATTTGACAGCAAATCCACCCAAATTGCTTGCTTTGCAAGAGTAAACTCCTTGGTCCAAATGACGAACAGAGTTAATTAAGACATAGGAAGTTCCATTGAGACGGGAAGTTTCTCTAATTACCTAAAAATGATTAGATTTCAATCATATATGCAAATTTCAATTCTCCGATTCTGATTCTTGTTTTTCACCGGATATGAGAGCTTAAATTTTGACTTATTTACATTCCCATCGTGTCGCCATGTAATTTGAGGAGCTGGAATTCCTTGGCCAAAACAGTCCAGAGATTTCTTGGTGTCATTTACATACCAGAATAATTCAACAGAGATTTGCTTTTGTCCAGATTTATCTATTTTAGGCAACTCTGGCTCTGTTGACAGCACAGGAGGGAAATGTTTTTAAAAATGGTGAAGGTTTTTCCAATCATTTTTGGGTCTTTTCTAGGAACTATGCTATAGAAATCACTGAAATCAGTAAATTACGTTTAATGTGCAAGTCCAATGATTTCTCAAACCATTTACTGGAATTCCATACGGGAGCAAAGCAAGTGATACTCGTCATATTCACGTCCACGGTCATACTAAACACAGAATAACCTGGACGAACAAATAGTGCTGAAAATAGCAGTGAATTCTGTTCATAGCCTGTAAAAATATCAAAATAAAAATGATAAAAAATGTAGTCTGTGGCACAAAACTGTAGTTGTGGTGCATTTCGGTATGTGTATATGCGAGAGTGATATGTCCCGTAACTTCAATTGAAACAGTATCTAACCGTCAGAGACTAATCTCGACCGATTAAGCCATGCAGTCGCCCATTTAATTCCTTGAGAAAAATAGTAAGGAGATGCTTGACAAAAGAAATTGACAACTTGACCATGAAACATTTCAGTTGTTCTTGCATTTAAGGACACCATTTGGTGCGGATCAACATCAGACCAACGGTAATCTACAATCATGATATATAGTCACAATAAAATAACTAGTATATGAAAAGCAAAATATCTGATTTTGGTTCTTCATATGAATATACAATCACTCACATGGTTTCCCTACGATTAAAACTGGTCGAATAGTCTGTTTCCCCAAAATTCCGGCTAAACCAACACTCACAGCAAAGAAGTAATCCCGGAATATTTTAATTCCATCTCCAACACAGCGAATTATTCCCGAAGACTCATACGTCAACCTGAAAAATGTACAACTTTGTCCATTGAGTCGATGCCCAATATCTCTCACCTGGAAATTCACAAGAAGACTTTAGTATCAGTGATACATTATTTGGGCTTTCGTATCTGAAAAGGTATATCATATATTATATGGGGGACAAGCACAGTTTCAGCTTACATCATTAAAATTCTGTTTCCGAACGCTACACATAGTTGGATGCTCGCAAGATGTCAACTGAAGACTCGGCGGTTTTGAACTCTCTGAACAGCAAATGAATCTCTTGTGCACCTCGTCAAACCTAAACGATGCGTTATTATTGAGCATCTCTCGAAATTCTTCCCCTTTCGGAGCTATATAATAAAAACAATGGCAAATAGGCATTTTTCAATTGCAAGCACAATTTTCAGTAGTTCTATATCCCATAAAACGTATCGAATTGCAGTCACAACATTACCTGGGCCTCGAATGACATCAATAATAACAAAATCAGTTGGATCATTATCGACAAAACATTTGAAACTTTTAAATGTGTCTTCATTCGGATTTCGGAAAACAAAACCTCTCCTAGGATCATAAGTCACATCGCCGCGAGTCATATCATAGTTCTCCCATGTTTCTATTAAGGGAATCGGTAGAATTCTCATCGTATTCGAGTTCGAGATTACCTGACATATATAGCAAAACCAAAATCAGCGAAAACATTCAACTTATTTTGTCTCGTGAAAGTCATGAATATAATTTTTACTTCCAATACTAAATTTATTAGTTTAGAAAGTTTTCTACGTACTCCATTGTCAACAGTACGTTGAGGACTAATCATCTTTTTCCACTGCAATAAAATATTGATCTGTGGGACAGACACATGACACGGGAGAATTATTTGGGAATACTTCCCAGATTCGTCTGCTAGTCCCGAGTACACCGTTTTATTCTTTGCAGAATGCAGTAGGTACGGGGGAGAATTCCCTTTTTTGTGAATAAAAGTAGCAAAAATTGAGCTTTTATGATTGAGCAAGATTGTTTGTACGGCTTACTGACATTGAGAATGTATTCTTAGTCTCGCTATCTTCTTACCTGCCCAGAAAAGATACACATGTGAAAAGACATCCGGGTCATCCGTACTGCGACAAGTGTAATTTCCGGTCAGAGTATTTTCAACTCCATTCAAACGCAATTCCGATACAAAGTCATAAGTTTTCCTGTCGAACATGTCACCCACTCTTCTACTACTGCGGACAAGTTTATTGAGCTGAATTTTTTGTTTATGACTATTTTCCCACTGCAGAAAAAGTACAAGATGATATTCACATTATTCACACATTTGATTAAAATATATACACACAATTTTATTTTGTGAAGAAAAACTAATACTTTCGACTCGAGACTTGAACTAATTAAAATAATTCATTTCTTTACGCTTTCATAAACGAAATCCCACTGGATTGGATACGTAGCATTACACACAAGAACGAGTCCAGCAACATTCGCTGGAACGGCAAAAGTATCCCCATTATAAGTATTCGTCTGTGGATCTTTCACTTGTGAGACGGGCGGAGACTCATTTTTTTCCCATGTAAACGATTCATTCGGTATCCATTCTCCAAGTAGAATATCCGGAGGTGTGACGTTACCCAATAACTTTGAAGCCAGAATAATCATTAGAGGCACCATCTTGGGTTTTTGTTATACTGTATAATAAAGGAACTAAGTATGATATTGAATTTTATAAATATTTATATATTAATTTGATTTGGAGAAAGGCCAACTAGAGGATTGTACAGAGTTTAGCCATAGTTAGATACAGACTGTCAGTCTCACATCTCACACATTTTTCTATTATGATTTCAGTTCTTCCAGTATATGCCTATACGTAGTACGTACATGTGTAATACATAGGGAGGGGATAAATTTCAATCTGGACATTATTGTGTATCATGATCTTGGATCATTAAGTCTACACAGTACATACAAATGTCATGATGTATTATTATGGTCATTGTAGGCCGAATATCAGTAACCAACGGAAAGTACAAAATGCTACAAAGTTTGAATGAAAATGTAGGACAATTACATCATGGAATGTCGAATGATTATGAAATCCCCCTGTACAGCTAAAGGCTACAATTCAAACGTGAAAAGGATGAAAATAACAAATTACATTCCTATCATAAATATAGACAAGTCAAATTTGAGCACGCAACCCCATATGACAAAAGAAATGTTTCCATTATATATAGTCATGTCAATATATGTGGAGACTAGTGGAGAGTGTATGGATTTTAAATTGGAAGGTCAGACCTATTTGTATAGAAATGCTTTTGATAGATGCACAATTATTAAAATAGTCCCTGCAACGTAACTCAGAATGGAATTTGATTTCATTATAAATAATAAACATGATTGAAAATGTACTTCATATATATTAGATTTTAGAACGTACTGGCAGTATTTGCACTTATGATGTCCCTATATCCAGAAATTTAAGACTCATCAATGAGTCTTAAATTTCTGTTTCAAATCTTGGAAATTAACAGTCATCAAGTTAATTAAAATTGTTTGGATCATTATCAAAATCTAATTTTAACTTTATTTGATCATAAACGAAAAAAATATCAATAATAGATAACCATTAGTATATATTTATATATATGTATATTATTTATTTGTGTTATTAACAACAATAACTGTCTGTCTGTAAGATTTGAATGACTTGCAATTATAAAATATCAAGATTACTTAAGAGCTTATATCCCATACATAAAACGAAACTTTAAAGTTCGTATGCAAGTCAAAAGGTAACGGCAAGAATTATTATTGTGTTTACAAATGATCAGCAATTGCCTATTATTATTTAGTCCACTTATAATTATTTACAGTTTCACAAGGTCAATTCGAGATGAAGGCTATCTGAATCGCGTAAAAGCTACAAGTACAAAAACAATATCAACGACAATGTAATGGTACTAGTACATTATTAGTTGTCTAATCTTCTTTTTTGATTATTTAGATTTGACAAACAAAGAAGATACTTTTGACACAAAAAGACAAATGCATTACAATCAGTCAATCTTATACGTAACAATAAATGTAATATAAGGTAGTACATTGTAATGTTATACAATACAATAATCATTACATCTATATTTAATCAATTGAATAAATTATTAACATTATTATTAGGAAAATAAGAAAATAATGAAAACAACATACACAAAAACCAGAGCATGTTTCACGGGTATAGAAGAGGAAACTTTGTGTAGAAAAAAAAACTCAATAATTCAAACGAACGTTGAATTAACTTATGCGAGTTAAAATAATTTGGTTTGTTTTTTTCGACCCTTAAGTTCTAACCATGAATAATCTGCTTTATCCTCAAGAAAATTTGGTATCCTGGCCTGAATTCCGTCGAGGGTACGGTTTACCCTATCTCGTTTCTCAGTTCTCTGTAAATAAAATACATATAATTATTTTTATGCTGAACCATATTCAAAATGAAACTTATTACAATTTTCGGATTTTCAAAAGTAAATATCCACCTACGATACAAACCTATTCTAAATGCAAAATTTATATATACCTGTCTCACAAGATTTTGCTGATCCACACTGCCTTTCTTGACTTTTTCGTCAGGCTTCCGATTTTTGCCTTTTTCTGTAGGAATACTTGGGGTCATGAAAGGCTTTGGTTTAAAGTCAGGACTTGGTGGACCATGAGGCTATTTTTTTAAATAATAATAACAATAATTAAATCTGTTAGTATTAAAGTAGGATACATCATGCTATGGTATAAACAATTTTATAATTATGTCTGAATACGGTTTGCTATATTACTATACACTTACATGAACATTACGCTGGATCTTCAGCTTGGTTTCAAACGATCGAAAAGCAAAGGATTTCAAACAAAAACTTAAAGCTTTGTTGGAGAGTTTTGCAAAACTTCGAGCCTTCTTGTCGACACGGAAATCACAAATGTAAACATGTTCCTCTCGATTACAACCAACTGGACGCCCTTTGCAAAAAGTAGTTGGATCCATGACCCAACACTGCCCATGAATAGCATCAATTGGAACAACTTCAGTATGGGGTGATTTTAATACTTCGTTCGGGTAGAATTTTCGGTTGGGCTCATGGAAAGTTTCATTGGGGCGTAAAAAGTGATGGCCGAATACAAAACGAGAACCGCTAAAAAAGAATAAATAAACATAAATAATACGACTTTCCGAGAAATGTTTAAAGAATACAAATAACCAGTAATTATTGTTATTAGTTTTTCTAATGGTGGATTCCTAATAAATTTTAACTGATACTTACTCATCTGTCTTCCATAAACCTTCGACACGGAATATGTCGCATTCAGTTGGTATCAAAGGACCCGCAGTCTTGTATGAAACTCCTTGCTTCCTAACCGTTTTCGTGATATATGATGGTGTAGCGATCGCGGAAACTCCGTCTTCATTATTAGTAGAAGCAGAAGCAGAGACTGTAGGCTCAGAGCATATGGAGCTTTCATTAATGTCATTAATTTTTGTATCATTTTCAGAAGGATTAGCCGCTGTTTCTCCTGCTTTGTTGTCTTCAATTGCATTGACTGGACTATTTGGAGTATCGCGTAAAATGTATATTGTGTCAAACTTCCGAATAATGAAACCATCATCTCGAACCAGAGTTAAATAGTGAGTTTTATCTGGATCTTTATCTGCGTATTTGATTGGAACTTCTAAATCAATTTCTCTGGGTGCACATTTTTCACAATAGTACGGCTCATTTGCGTTTGCCAGATTTAATCGGACAATTTCGGACGATTCAGTCTCGGATTTCTTTTCTATAGCTGAAGTCTCATTCAACGATTCGTTGGAATCGAGATGTATTACTTGAGTGTCCATCTCACTGACAGAATCCGCAGGAGCAGTAGAATGTTGAGGTAAGATCTCCCCTTCATCCATCACCACAAGTTCTTCTTTGACACTTATGACATCGTCGCCCAACTCAACTTGACCTTTCCCATCTTGTAGACTCGTTTTCTTTGGGGTTTCTGGAAAATTACCGAGGGATTTGGAAGTATTGAATTTCCTGAAATTTGAATTCTGCTTGCTTCTCTGACTCTGCTTCTTTTTTTCTTTGTAAGATTCTGATGGACTACCACTTGATTCTGGTTCTGCTCCAACACAATCTCCATGTTGCCACACCAAGCATTTTTCACACTGAATCATGAATCCTTCCTCAGAATAAGTTCCACAAATACATCGAATCTTTTCATCGCTCGTATCTTTATGTGCTGACAGAAATTTTGGTGAATTCTCCCCATCGCCTGTAACAATGAATGGCTCCAGAGCGGCAATGGCTTTGATTTTGGCATCCATGTAAACTGTTTTGATTTTATCCACAGCTGAGACTATTGATGATTTTTCTTTGTCTAGAGCTTGAGAAAACGTGCTTAATACTGTTGCGATATCAGCTTCGAGAGATTGAAGTGTCATGTACTCGCCTCGGAGTATTCTTTTACCCACGACGGTTAAATCTATAGGTTGTTGTCCTTTTGCATAGAGGTCTGGGTATTTCCGCTTTGACGGAAGTTCCATAAAAGGCTCACAAAGGAGATGATTCCCATCTGCACACAAAAAGAAAAGTAGTTCAGTTTTTTTAAAAATTTCATTGTAGTATTATTATTAAATAAATATTTAACTAATTATTCTTAGTTATTTTGAAATTATTGAAATTAAAATTTACCTTTAGCTGTAGTCAAAGTAATAAATAACTCGTGAAAAATTGGAGCTGTTTTGGCCATTTCCTTCAACTCCGGGTCATCATCATTTACAATGAGTGGTTTATTCTTACTCGAACGAGCTTTAAATCGAGAAACCCATGACGTCATCAGTTTTTCCATTCGATCCCCAACTGTACTCTCCTTCACACCTCGGCTTAAACGAATTCGCTCATAATTCCGAACAAGGAATACTTTATGAGATTGGACATATTGTCTATTTGTTTTTGATAGTGGCTTCATTTTGTCCAAAATAGCCGGATCTGTAGCTCCAGATATTAAATTTGGTAATCCAAAGGCATTATTGTTAGTATTGCCAGATTTTCTTTTTGATGGACCATTCCTTTTATCACTTCTTCCTTTTGGTCGGCCTCCAATTACTGCTCTACAATTTTCACTCCCACAGTGACACGGCTATTTTAAAAACAAAACATAATAATAATTAAAATATTAGTCGAATATTAAGGATATTTAATACTTATATTTTATGAAAAAATTGTATGTAGAATCAGAATTTGTATAAAAATAGTTCACATGCATGAAATTTTCAGAACTCTGGCCTAGTGCTTTCATCATTTTGATTATTTCTTAAATATTATATTTTTCAAATGCATACCTATAGAGTATAGGTATTCATTTCAAAATGAAAAATATAATTAATTATACTTAATTAAATATTAGTATTGTTTATTTACCTGTCCCTCTGAGGGATTAAACAGAGAAAAGTTATAATCATACGAGAGTTCTTCTTCCGGTTCGATATCTCTTAGTGCAAACAGTGCCATTCTGGAGAGACCATTCACTGACCATTTCTGCATCTCACAGTTTGGCTCGCACGAGTGATTAACGAATCGACCTTTAAATTTGAAAAATAATTTATATCATTATAATTAAATTATTATATTAGGTATAACTTTATTACACACATGACAAGCGTTTTATAAAAAAAATTTTTTAATCATTTTCATTCAGACTCTACTTACATTCACCACCGACTCGATGTCCATCAATAACCATTCCGCTATCAAGTTGCAGACAATAATGATGAGTATCCGTTTTGTAAATGGTATGCATTCTCTCTTTGAATACAGCATCTGGCACGACTTCTCCCACGTACTCAAGAATAAATTCTCCCATTTTGATTGGCTGAATCGTCTTCACACCCCAACCTTTGTTAATTGTCATGAAACGCTTGACGTCTTTGACATACTCGTGCTTCTGAATCCGTCGATTCCGGCAAGTTTCTCCACAACTCAATGGACACTCGGCATAAACAGCTCTGTTAAGGCAATCATCCGCTGCACATTTTACTTCACTTCCAGTTATTACAGTACAAGAACACAATTGGTCACTATCGAAATCGTAGGGAGGTTTTGAGAGTCCGTAATACATATCTGCAATAGAATAATCAACAAAAGTAAAATAAAATAAAATACTGTGACCATGAAAATATAAAATACTCATATCACAAACCATTACAAAAAAAGACAATTAAAAATTCACGTACAAGTTTTTTCAAAAAAAAAAAAAAAATGTACTTATAAGTATAGGCATATGCGTAAGTACAGTATTTAAGAACTTACTACAACGAATTTTCTTGAAATTCCAGGAATCTGGAATGACATCTGGCATAGGCACTTTCTGTTGTTTCGATGATGAAGAAGAATTGCCAGAGTGAAAATGACCGGTTGACTTTCTTCGGTTGAGACTTTTACTTGTAGCAGCTGCCGCAGCCAACTCCTCTTTCCTTTCTTCTTTATATTGCTCAAATATATTTCGTGAGTTTATGACCCCAAAGCACCAAATATTAAACGGAAGAACATAATCTCTTGCTTTTGTCCTGACGAAATCCTCGGCATAAACTGGTGGTGGTAGAATACAACTAATACCAGTTGTTAACGATTTTTTGGGACTTTGGCTACTTTGTCTTTTTCCAGGGCTTGAGGTATTAGATTTTTTACTTTTTGTGGGACTTTGAGATTCCAAATTGAGATTTATTTTCTTGAAATGATTGGAAAGTAATCCAGCTGATAGATAATTTGTTTTCATTGGTAATATTACTGGAGGATCCTCAATATTTACGAGTGCAGAACAAACTCCAGGAATTTCGATTGCTCCGTTTTCAATAAGAGATGATAATCCGTCGACAGATCGCCGCTTCCGTATTTTTACTCGCTCAGTAAGTGATAATGAAAATAAAGAATTTTCTTGCTTCGTTTGGAAACCATCTGCTTGTTCTCCAGTCAATGTCAATAGACTATTACTATTGTTGCTTCTAATATTATTGTTGCTGCTAATATTATTCGGGAGATGATAACTATGATTATTATTTTGTACTAATGAATTAATGTCACTTCTTTCTGTTAAAGCTGAGGAAGTGGCTGATTCATTTCCAGACTCTTCTACCCCACTACTTTGAGGTGTTAACATTCCTTCAATTAATTTGAACGGCTTCTTCTTTTTCTTTATAGAAGGAAATCCCGTTTTATTTGTCTTCCTCCTCTTACGTTGTAATGAAGAGGACGTGGAGTCAGTGGGAGTTGGTACGGGAGTTGAAAGATTACTATTAGAGTTGTCTACAAGTCCACCTGTTGAAATTACTTCAATGGGGATAAACTCTGAAAAATTATATTCTTCATCATAAAGTTCATCCCTTTTCTCATCCTTCACATAAATGACGTCTATAATCTCAAATGGTTCAATGTTAATGTCCGTTTTAATTCTTTTTTGAAGTGATTCTTCTTTTGAAGTCGAACTTCTTCCTCGCTTTTCAGTTCTTCGTTGATTTGAACTATTTTCCGCTGCCAAGAGAGATTGAGACAACAAAACACTTGTTGGAATAGGAATTGGTATATTTTCTCTTTTTGATTTCACTCTAACCGAAGTGACGGACGAACTGTTACTATTGTTACTACTAGTGCTTGGTGTGGGAGGAGAAGTTGTACTACCATTCACAGATTTTTGAATTCTTCTTGATCTTCTAGTTGTCTCTTTGTTGGTAATCATATTATAGTTGGTACTCGAGTTATAACTACTGTTTGTACTGGAACTCATCTCTGCTGAGAATGTTGTTGCTGCCGCTGTAAACTTGCTATTCATTTTGAGACTCTTGTTTTCTCCCATTGACTTTCCATCCATTAAAGATTTGAACAGGTCCCCAAAATTTTTGTTAGCATCCCTATAATTTATTGTACCTGCTCCGAAATCATTAAAGAACGAACTAAATTCTGTACATTGATTAAATGCAGCTCCTGGAATAGTCGAATCAGCAAATGAATGTTTAAAATTAATATCCAGTCCAATAGTTTTTTTCCATTCATTAGGTAATAAATCTCTCTTTACTGTTTCAATAATGTCTGGTGCAGTTGATGTTGTCGTTTTAAGATGATGACGTTTTTTCAATGGTAATCGCTGCAAATCAGAGCCACAACTTTCAGATGAAATAGATTCACTTCCAGAGTCATGAATATCCTGATCTTTTGAATTTGGGAATGTTTTTCTCCTTTTCATAGATATTAGGGACGAGGAAGATGATGAACAAGACTCGTCACCTTTTTTCATCATATTTTGAGTACTTGCTGCTTTAGCCCGATGACTTAATAATATAGCTTGAGGAGGAGGCGGTATTTGATCATACGGTATTAATGGTGTTTGATAATTTTTAAATTGTTTCTTTGCAAAGATGTACTCTTGTAAACCGTGACTTTGTTGTTTTTGCTTTCGTTTACTTGGAGACTTTTGAATACTACACTGCGTCTCAAACGATCCACAAATAATTTCAAGAGCTTCTTTATATTTGAAACTAGTTTTTTCTTTGGATCGGGACTTTTTAGATTTAATTTTCCTTTTCCGTGCCCCTCTCTTTACGATGCCTTTACAAATTCGTGGAATGACTAGTTCATCACCCGGAATGTACTTTTTTGCCGCTTTCGTTTTCATTGGTGCACAGTTCAATGTTTGGGTAGTATTTCCGTTATTGATAATACTACTACTATGAGTATGGGTACTTGTCGATTGTAAATTTTTAACTTGAAATGGACTCGAAGACCCTTTGGAATACTTTTGCTGCTTTTGTTTTGTAGATAAAGATTCTTGAGTTTTCTTGAATTCACTTTCATATTCTATTGACGCTCTATTACTGGCTCCTTTTGTTGTGGATTTTCTTTTTGAGCTTGTAGGTGACTCAGAAGCTGGGATTTCTACAGAAGCAGCTGAAGGAGCAACAACATCAACTGGTGGTGGTCTATTATCCCTTGGCAAGTCATTATTTTTGTTCTTTGTTCTATTATGACCAAATGAAGCAAATATCGATAATTTATTTTGTTTTGATTTTTTCATCTTCATATTAGCAGTAGGTAACGGTGTTTCCTTTTTATTTGGTAAATTTCCACCACTCACTTTAATGGAAATACCTTCCGATTTCGATTGTGGTGCAGTCTGAATTTCTTCATTATCCCGAATAACAAGTGAAATTGTTGTACCATCAAGAATAATATCAGAATTATTATACATTTGTTCAGATCTTTTACTCTCGGTCTGTTCCAACTTTTTGAAATGTGGGATATCCCCCGTTTCATTTACTGACGATACCGTCAAGTTTTTGGACACAGTTATTGAAGAATACGTATTTTTCGGAATAATAGGCTCAATGGAGACATCACCAAATTTGGGGGGTAAACTTCCTTTGGAAGAGGAGGAAATTGCCTCTGTCAATTTCTCCAGTTGAGATTTGTAGATGGTTTGTTTTTTTGGAGTTAATGAAGAAGAGAGTGATGGTGTGAAGGGAATCGGTTGAGACTTCACGGGACTTCCAGATTCAGCTGTCAAATCAATAGTATGAATGGTAGCCTCAGCACTATCCACAGATCTTCTCTGAGCAGATATCCGTCGTGACGATCGAAGTGGTGATGGTGGGGGTACAGAAAGGGACATTGAGGACGAAGAAAGTGGAGTTGTTGTAGATATAATTGATAAATCGTGATGTTTGTTATTATTATTGTTCATAATTTGAGCGTGCTTTGTCGAATTCGAAGAAAAAGACAGAATTGGCTGCTGTGGTTGATGTATACTATTTGAATGTATAGGAAAAATCGTTAGATCACTATTTTTACTCAACATGAGCACCGAATCAGAAATGTTTTGTGCAGAAGTTGAAGTGATGCGGCTATGAGACGAAAGTGGAGATTTCATAACGAACTGATTTGACATTGTGACAGGGGAGATTTGATAGCTACCATTTGATGACAAATTTTTGTGCACAATACCTTTATGGACAGTAGATTGAGCTGCCAGATTTCCTTCTCCAGGTACATGAAGATTACCTTCATGATTACTCTGATTTAAAGTTTCACTTTCACAAAGTCGAATCAAATTCGTAGTAGTTTTATTATTTTTGGATTTTTGTGGAGATCCCAAGATTTTGTTTTGTTTACGAATTCCATTCTGTTTTTCAGACGAAGAAGAAGATGAAGAAGGAAGAGAAGTTGGAGAAATAATGCTTAAATTACTTTGTGATGATTTTGAACTTGCATCCGTCGGGTCACTAAGTATTTTTGAACGTATTTTTCGGTTGGGTGCAGTTGGGAGAGTTTCAGCTGCATCACTTGTAGATTTTGCTCTTCTTGAACTCCGTCTTAATTCAGTTGCGGGCAGAGTACTACCATCAACTTTATCCTTGTTGTTGTTGTTTTTGGATTCCTCTTTTTTGTCTTTAGACGACAGAGTTTGAGGCAATTTTGTTTTTGTACTTTGCGAATCACCAGGTTTTATCGGGGATGTTTTCAAATCACGGTCTTTCGTCATCTCCTTTAAATTACTTGTAGAATTATTTTTATTATTATTATTTAAATTAATAGCCGGAGGTGGATGAGGAACACCAGAAACAGAGGATGATGTGCTGCTGCCACTACTGCTCTTGCTGCTGACCGCAAAAGTTGCTTGATCTTGACGATTGGGTATTTTGAGAGCTGCAATTTTCAATTTCAAGCTGCCAGGTTCATAATTATGGGTCACAGAAAACCTTTGTGGATGCTTCCCACGACGGCTTCCACTGCTAGTACTAGAAGTACTTCTAGTACTTGTTGACTTTTTACTTGAGTGATGATGATCATCTTGTGATTTCAAATTTACAGAATGAGCTATTGAGTGACTTGAAGAAGATCTATTACTCTGACTGTCTGAATCTGAATCTGAAGAATTTGATGATCCTGAGCTGTCACAAGAGGAACCTGTATTTGATGAAGAACTTGCACTGCCACTATCTGAATCTGATTCCTATTAAACCCAATTGATTATTGATTAATTAAAATTATTATTATTCCATTCATTTTACAGAATATTACTACAATAAATAATATCATGATGATGAAATCGTCGTATAGTAAGTAAAAATATTAAATTACATCTGAATCTGAACTTGATCCATCAGAGTCACGAGACTCTTCGGAAAGGTTTGGGCCATCAAGTCCATTTGATATTTGTTGATCTTTTCTCATTGGTTCTGTAACTTTCATTTTCAGACGAGGTTCGGCTGTGCTTCGCCAAGCAGTCATGTGTACATCACTTGAAGATGAAATGGTGGGTTCTTGCTGTAAAGCAAAAATAATAAAAATGGACAATTATAATACAAAACTTATTATTTATAGCTATGAGTTGTATAAGATGGTCAGTAAACTGTTCAATAAAGAACAAGGAATGAAATTTGTAAAGACAGACCTTTAATGCTGCAATATCAACAGTTGAAGGAAACTCTTCTTCTGAATCTGTAGCTTGAACCCTTTGCATTATTGAGTGCAAAACCGGGACAGCTTCTTCGGGTGACAGAAGCTCCCGTGGATTATTGGAGAGAGCACTCTCCATGGTCCAGCAAAGTCAGAACCTAATTATAAATAATTAAGAATATACATGATTAGCTCTTAAGTACTTGGTATTTTAAATAATGTAATAATATTATTATTATTATTATAATACAATTTCTGTACGAACTATTATGTACATATTTACCTATTGACATATATGTATTGTGAAAATGTCAAACAATTAGGCTTATACTTAAGTGCCTTGTATCATGTATGTATTTTATGCACAAGATAAATTATAAAACAAGATAATAATTTATTATTTACACAATTGATGACAAAGCGTCACAATCAAATTAAGTTGTACGTAGGCTTGCACATGTTTCAAAGATGTTTACATGTTGTTTATATATGGGTTAAACATACAGGTATTTAAATCTCGAAACGTGTACACACACATTTGATATGAAACGCACGAAAGTCAACGAGCTTTTTAATAATAATAGATAGGTAAATAGTACAATTAAAATGTGATTATGTATAGTAGTAGCAAAAGTTATATTATAAATAATCATCAATAAATGACATACAAAAAAAAAAAAAACTACAAAATAATTGATGCATTTCAAGTGTGATCGCGCTTCTTCAATCTCGATTCTATTTTCAATCTTGATCATGAATAATTGTTACTGTATGAGCTTTATAGTAAATTACCTTTATTTTGTATGGTAACTAAATGGTTCCTTTGCTGTTTAATTAACGCAATACGTCAATTAGAGTGAATTTTGATAATTTTACACCTTTCACTAAATTTAATTCCTCAAAATTTCCAAAATAACGGCTTCAATGCATTCAGCCATGAACCGCGAAACCAAGATTATCTAGCTGTCTCCTTTTGCCCCTCAATTTTATTGCACATTCTTAATAACTTTTCTTTTTTATTATTAAAAATTAAAAATATGTGGTGTATTTAATGATGAGAGTTCTTTATCATATAATATGATAAAATTTATTTAATTTGTAATTTCACAAAAATGTATATAGTAAAATTACAAAAAATGTGCATGCATTCTATTGCATATTGACATACTAAGAAGACGATCCTGTCGCATTGTTGTTACTTATTATACTACACATTTATATTATATTTCATTAAGTATGGCAAAATGAATTTTATGATTGCAATTATTATGGTAGCCATTCCAGAATAGTATTGACTGCCTTTTCTAAATTAGCGACGGAATCTTCGGCATCTCCTTCAACATTATTCGTTACAATTAAATCCCAGTCTGTTACATCATCTAAATCACATTCTGATGGTCCGTCATCAACACCTGGAGTAAATACCCAGCCTCTTGATATTCTGACATCCGGTGTGGCTACGATTCGGATTCTCTTAATTTGCTTGGGAAAAAAGTCTAAGAACCATCGGTAGTCTTGTTTGTGACGGATATCAACACAGATCCAAATGGGCTTCCCTTCCGCTACACATTTTATGCACATTTTGACATTAGTATAATCATAGTACATATATACTTATGTAAGTATAAGTAGGAAATATGAAAAATCCATCATGTACGTTTATATACTTATGCACTAGTAAAATTATTTACGTAGGCTAAGCTTACCCTCTGACATTCTAATTGCTTCAACATTAAAATAACCATAACTTTCCTTCCGTACTTCCTGACTCCATTCAACCATTTTAAACCGATGATCTTCTTTATATGAACTCGTGTCCAGTAATTTTTCATAATCCAAATTATTTTTCACAGCCCAATAATGCTTTATTGGTTTAGCTATATGCATGACAGCTGTTCTTTCTTTTCCCAGTCTGTGTCAAATGCGAATAATTTCATGAAAGTAAATTTACAAGTATATATGTATAATATATATTATTATGTAATTTAATATTGCAGAATTGTTAGCAATATAACGTCATATATATATATATATACCTTTTCACAAGAATGTCAGTAAAGTAATCTTTTCCAGATTTTCGTTTCCCACTAACTAGTACCAATAACTGTGGGACAAAGTCCGGTGGTTTGTACACTTTTTCAGTCATTTTTCAGCTTTTCTTCTCGTCTATATATTATATAGACGCATACCTGGAAACAAAATGTATAAAATACAAAACAAATAGAGATTCGACTCTCTCAAATTAAAATTGAAAAATCGTCACTGAAGTCGTCACTGCTTGCAAGTGAAAGCGGGGACGAGATTGTTATGCTTACATATATGTATGAATGAATAAGAATATTACTTACGGGAAGTGCCCACGGCCTCCAACGTGTATTGAAGTATTGACTGTGTAAATGGTCTACTGATAGGCAATTTATTAAATTATTTCTACTGTAGTTCATTAACACCTCGTGTAAATATTGATTGATGTTGCTTATAGGATTTTTTAAAATCAGCTGTGTTTATTCTGTTGTTGTTATTCTCTTTCAAAGATACCGTGTGTGTCATGAATTACACTTCGTTGTATGGTCGCATTTTTGCTGTCTATCGCCGTCCTTACTCTATTCCTTCCAGCTAGGAAATTTTCATTAAGTTGACAACGGATATAAAAAATACATATACGGATATATAAAAATACAGTTTTTTTGCTTCCTTGTGTCATCTTTCAGTCTAGTCTAACTATTATAAGTACAAGCATATAAAACACATAATGTAAAATAAGCATGCAGGAAGCTTTCCTGGAAACTTTCAAATCGTGAGTTTGCGTTGAAGTTCAAGTAATAAATACATGATACCACAGAAAATTTCTCTCACAAATTACGAGTCATAATTATAATTTCTGAAATTCAAAGTTTGTATTCTAACAAAAAAAATAAAACAAGATAAATTTTTGTGATGCGAGAGACTTATGATGCATGTGTGTGTAATCTTTTGAAATGAATGCGAGTCGAAACGGATTGTAGATAATGCAAACACGCTGTTTTGGACAATATTTAATTGTCTCAATTAAAAAATATATGTTAGTCGTTAATCTGTGCGTGTGTAAGTATGTCATATATATCTGGTCAACATTTTCTGCCAGACTGTCAGCTGTATATTTTCATGGGCAAGAATTTAATTACGTGTATATATACTATACTGACGATCGTTCATTTGTCCTTTTGAACAATTACATGTTTTTTTATCACCGATTGTGCAACGACTTACTGCCGGACATTCAGCAACAATATTACCATAACGGTTCAACCAAACGAAAAATGATGTTAGTTAGATTACTTATACAAACAAAAACTACTTAGAGAAATACGACATTTTATAAATTATTTTATAAAAATTTAACAAAATTCCAATCTTTCAACAGTGAGTGAAAAACAGTGTAGTCCACAACTTTTATAATGTACTTGTACATCTTGATGGGGATAACACATCTAGGTTATTTTTCTTCTGGTAAGACTTGTGTTTACACATTACCACTTCTATATAAAAGTGTTCAATATCGTATTTATGCCATTTGTAGAAAAATCAAATAATCTGAAATATCAACACTTTTGTAAAAAATGAATAGCCGAGAACTTGACTGCTTTGAGCATGAGTATTGCTTCATCTTTATGTGCAATTTACAACCGGTTCCAAACTATAGGTCAATTGACTACTGAACCCATTTTGTATTTTCCTGAGGATTTACCTGTAATTGATGGATGCGAAAGAATATATTGGAAAAAGTGTACGAGACTTTCATTCATTTAGCCTTTAACCGTTGAAAATTTCGATTAAAATAATCTAGCATATGTATATATATATATATATAGACTCATCCGAAGAGGATCGTGTAGGTTCTTTTGAACTTGTCCCATGTCATCGTTCATTATTGTCGCGAAAGAGAAGAGTAATCGGTGGAGAAGAAGCGATGCAATTGGGAGAAAAGGCAGAATTCCCTTGGGATGTGAATCTTCGAATGATTTACAAGTGGGGTAATGCGTTCAACCATTGACTATATATAAATGTCTATCTGTATACTATACAATCGTAATCATTGTGGTTGCATTAATCAGGTCGTGCATCTGGAGATTGGTCAGTTTACACGGACAGAGAAAAGGCCAATAATAAGATTGCAGACATGTCAGATTCCTACATTTGTACGGGTGTCATCTACTCAAAATTTGTCATTCTCACGACGGCTTGGTGTGCATCAGAAGGAATGAGAAGTATGTGGGGGAGTCGATTCATTCTTTGGATTGCCCGAAAACGATTCAAATACCTCAGAATGATTCTAACGGGAAATGATGTAAAGAACAAACAGAACAAGACGGCGGATATTTTCATTCATCCAGAATATGAAAAAAATAATTATACATGTACTCATGGCATAGCCATAATTAAATTTATTGCGGAGCTCCATGCGTTTGGGAAAACAGGAGCTGATAAGAATATTTGGGCTTTGGAAGTTCCACCTACCACTACCGATTTCACTGGTAAGAAATTATAGCTGATTTATTTCCTTTGTTATTGCTCTCCTGCTTTTCTAACTACACACTTACACCACATATAAACTAAACCCGTTCAAATAATATCATTATTTACATGGTTCAAATGATGGTCAAAAAACAAAGGTCGTGCAATATTTGCGGGGTGGGGTCGTGAAGAGTCTCAATCTGATAAGTTAATATATATACATTTTGTTGTGTATCAAACTAGTTATAATTAATCATTATATTTATATCTTTTTTAAGTAATGATGAAGAAACCACCACCAAACAAATCTAAAGACTATGTAACAGGAGTGACGATTCTACAGAAAATTGACATGAAAATTCTACCTGAAGTTGATTGTAAGGTTAGAATTCAAGCGGCAAATACCTTGTATCCATCTGCATTTATGACGGAAAAGACGGTTTATTGTGGAGATTTGAAAGCGAAATAGTATGAAAGTCTTTGTTTTGGAGACCAGGGCGGTGCACTAGTATGTACCAAAGGAAAAAAGCAATATATGTGTGGAATGAGGAATTTTTGGGCACTAAATAATGCAAATACTGATTGTCAACTGCCGGAAAGAGCCAAATATATGCAAGAGTTTTTCCTCAGCTCTATCCAAATCATGGATTGAAGGAAAAGTGGGCAAGCAACCACAAGGAGACATTTCACCTCTCACTAAAAGTCAAACTGACTTCTTTCAGATAATGGATGAAGCATGAAAAAAAACTATTGATTTGTAGCAACAATGAGTATTTACATTTTGAAAAGATTTTTTTTAAATTCATAAATGACTCAAAGTTGTTTTTCAAACTCGCTCTCGCTCTGTAGGAAAATTTACAGATTTCACCCTAAAATATCCTGATAGTAGGTACCGTGTTGCCATACAGAAATGTAACTTTCGATTATAACATACATGTGCCGAATACAGCCTTAAAAATCCGGAAGTCATCACTCCGCGTTTTAAACGCTGACTTGACGCAAGAAGGAAGGCTGCATAGAAGGAAGACATGTTATTTTTAAAAATAAAATCATAAATATAGATAATAAGGAATTCATAATAATTGATAATTTAGTTATGTACATACGACCAAAATTTATCTAAACTATATGAAGTGATTGAATAAACCTAGCTGAAAGACAAATTACTTGTTTTTTTCTTCATTTTATTTCTTTTAAAATTTTAAGGAATAAATATTCATTGAATATTCATTCCAAACATTTTGTCCTTTTTTTAATGATATCACTATACAAAGTAAGTAATAATAGTATCATTATATTAGTTATGTACGGCATCTTACATTCATTTTTTAGTTCGATAGATAATCTTTTAGCTCAAAAAGTAACATCATGAGAATACTCAAGTTAAAACCGCAATACAAAAATCGAACAGATGAAAGAAATTGTCCAAATTGTTATTATAACAAATGGTTTAACAATGCAAACTTTATTACATTGTTTCAATAGATATAGTTAGGTATTAGATGGTAGGTTTAAATATACGTATAACTTTATATAATCTGCTCGATATCATATTAAACAAGTACATTTACTTATAATCTGCATGACAGATTCTGTATAAAAAAGGCTATGCTATCCGTTTAATAGAACTAAACACTAGGTGCCTGCCTGCTTTTGCTTGGCATATGACAATCAAACTGGAACATCTACAAAAACAATGTATAATTTGGTATGAAATTTGGTAACTTAAAATTTAAAGCAAACAAAAATTACACTATCTGCAGAGAGCTATAAAACAGCTCATTTACAACTCACAGTCCATGAAACCAATAATTATTCAACTATATGTGAATGAAACATTGAAAGTAATAATAAATAATATTAATAATAATTCAAAAAAGCTTTTTTAAAAAAAAACGACAATAAATGTCATGAAAATTAATCATATGCCTATATACAGTCATACGAGGTAGGCATTTTATATATTTGTGCATACTATATTTACTGTAAATAACAAATTATTGTTATTTAGTAGTCTTGAAATTTACACTGCTCAAAGTTACAGAATACTTCAGTCCGAGTCCGAATCCGAGTCCGTATCAGTGCTACTCAAAGACAAATTACTGAGGTCGGTATCGTCAGAACTTATAGAACTAAATCGATTTCCAGACATACCCAAAGTCGCATCGACGGCTTCAAAGTCAATGAAATGTGGTAATTTTCCCAATTCTGCCCAAGCTTGAGGGCCAATCTGTAATTGAAATACAATAAAACAACAAAATTTACAATTACAAACACTTTTATATTATTAGCTTTATACATATAGTATAGGTTCTATACGTATAAGCATCCAGAAAAAAATCAATCATTAATCCATAAATGCTTAAAATAATGACTTACATCAGTGGCATTATGTATTTTTAAGTGGCGAAGACTTTTAAGCTGACAAATTCCTTGGAGAATTGAGTTATCATTAAGTAGGCGATTGTCGTTTTCAAGGCGAAGGCGACGTAAATCTAAACAATTACAATAAAATTATGACATTTAAAAAACATCAGGCAACAAATGATTACTTATTTTTAGTGTGTATTTTGTAAAATAAGTGTTTATAATTGAAACACTTGAATAATTGAAGTTTCGATTTGTTTATATTATTATAAGAAATTATAATGCAGAATTAATTTAGTTATATTATATTTAATTATATCATACTTTTCATCACACCGATTCCTTCTAGATTTTGGTCTGTGTTAACCTTCTTCCTTCTTTTAGTAAATTTCTTTCCAATGGCATCTAAATTCTTCTTAGTATTCTCTTTCCCAATAAAATCCTCAATTTTAGAAATGTAACAGGAATTTCCTAATATCGTCAATTCTTCCAAGGCTTCGAGACTATTTGACAAGGACATGACAGCTAGAAACTCATTGGAATTCGCCAATGAGACACTAAGGGCTTTCAATTTAGGAAATCTTGAGCCGAGCCGAGCAAATGATCTGGCCATGAGATCCTTCTGCTGACCAAGACTGTAGGCCACAAAAGTGTTGCTATAGTCCACACATAGTGAAAGCTCTTCAATAGTGGTATTGACTTTTGAAAGGTGAATTGAGTTTAGCATGTCCGCACGGACCGCGACATTAAATCCAGTAGTAAAGTTGGAGGCAGCAGCAAAGACAAGTTCAAGTTTTTTCAGTACGGGACAGAAAACTGTTATCTCATCCAAATTATTTAAAAAATTATGAAAAATTCGTAAATTTTTTAGTAACGGGAATGTTCCCATAAAGATTTGTCCACAGAAATCCGGATTGTCATCATGACGGGAAATGACTTCCGTCACCCCCATTGAAAGTGGGACACGATTCAAACTCAATGAAGTAAGGGTACGTGAGCATTGGTACACAATTGAAGGAAATGCTTGATCTTCCACAGCTGAGTAAAACTGAGTTGAAAAACTTTCAAGCTTTAACGATGAGGAAATGACTTTAAGATAATTCAAGCGTGATAGAGCACTTCCAGGATATTCATCCCTAAAAAGTCAAAACAAAGTTAGTCGATATTGGAAAAATGCAATAATAATAAAATTAATAAATATTATGGCAGAAAACATACAACATATTTGTGTTTTTACTTTGTTGTGAAATGTAGTTTTGTAACTTTTGAATTCCCTTCCGTTGCGAATTGACTGAGTGTTTTTAAGAATGATAGACTATCCTCGTCTGCTAAAGAATCTGCGCTTACTTCCTGTTTGATTGAAATCAAAACCATTATTTTGTATTACAATTTTAAAAATGACAAGCTTTCAACACTTGATATATTAAAAAAAATACATTTATTAATCATACCTTCAAATTTGGAAAAGCTGTAAAGAGTTGAGCCCACGGAAAGGCTTTCAGATTCATACTCCCATGTAGACTAAATGTTGTCAATTTAAGATTGGCATAACTTCGCAAGAAAGGAGCTGTTGTTGGTATTGCAATAGCCGATTTGGTCGACATAGCAAAATCTTTACTCTATAATTTAACAACAGCGTCAAATGAATCAAGAGACGTACTTCTATATGTAACATTCATTACTTTACTCTATACTTACCAGGTAAATATTTTGTATAAAATTTACAATTCAATTCAATTATTGAACTAACCTTGCAAACAAAAGAATTTTCCAGGGAAATCGAACGAAGATTCTTGGTATATTCCGAGAGAATCATAGACAAAACATTAATTCCGACTATTGTACACATATTGAGCCGCAAACTTTCGACGGATGGACCACAAACATCAAAAAAATTTCGAACATCTCTCTCAGATCTTCTTTGTTGAGATACTGTGATACAGCTGATCATGAAATGTCTATGGAAAATTTGATTATTTTGAACCGAGGATATGTATTCCATGTAGTCAGATAATGGACGATTTCGTCTGTCGAATCTATTAGTTGGTACAGACGAACGGGAATTAGTACGGAAAGCACGTCGTAAGGCATCATTTGATGTAGAAGGGCAGTACAATCGCACAAGTGAGAGACTTTGCAAGTACGGAGCGGCCTCTTCATTCCACTGATTAAAAAAATCACCCAATTTGTTATTATAAAATTTGATAGCTGCAAATACATGATACATATATGTATTTCAAAACAAAACCGTGAATACCTGCTTGCAAACAAGACGAGAACTTTTTAAATCATTAATATTGGAGTAGGCAAAAACATTTCGCAGCACCTATATACAAAAAAAAGTGGTATTAAGAAAAAACCATGTTATCAATCAATACTGCAATACTTGTATTACATATTAATATAACATTGTCATCATCCTTAAAGGCCTTGGTTGAACTTACCACACTATGAAGTAGAGGATTATGCTCCCTCGCAATATATTTACTCTCCAGTTCAATATTGTCTGTAGATGATGACGTGGGAGCCGGGTCATTTGTCTTTGATCGTTTCGATGGATTCTTCACAACCCCACCTTGACTGACATTTCGTCGTTTCCTCATCCTGATTGATTTGATTCTTCAAGTAGTCTTACTATTATTATTGATTGATAGAATTAGATGAAATATTCTTTTTTTCACTCTGTTTAATAATACATTATATATAGCAGCGTTACTTCCAGTAACTTATTATTACTTGAAGTCAAGTCATGTCAAAGACATGACAGCAAATTGAAAGTAATAACTACAGTCCACAATCCCCAACGTTTTAATGTCGATTATTAAATTGTATGTAATTTAAGTATAACAATACCTAGAGTTTATGTAAAAGTACACAATAAATAACTAACGCTTTTAGTAAAATAAACTCGCTTTATCTTCACTTTTCACTTCTCATTTTCTATGATTTTCTCTTTCTCGTCCGAAATTTTTATAATCAAGCGCCGTCCATGGATGAGCATCGATGAGCAATTCTGTTATAAATGCAAATTAATAAAAATCTTTTTTCTGGAAATATAATTTCAATTAAATTAACTTTTAATGGGTGTATACTTACTTTGCTAATTCGTATCCTACTAAATTTTTGAACATCCGGATGAAAGAATGTGCCTGTGCATTTTATTATAATTTTACCATGAGGCTTAAATACATACTTATATTGTAATACAGTCTCACTTTCCCCATTTGATGGACCAAGATGTGCGAGATGAAAATGAAAAGTAATTGAATGATTTGAAGTGTTCAGTTGTTCATAATTTATTTTTTCCTTAAGTATATATTATATATTAATATATATAACGTGAGCATTGTTATTAAGTTAACGACAGTTTCTGATATAATAATACGAACTCTCTTTTATCTATATAATATAATGACTTTGAAATTTTCAATATTAATATTCATATAACGTCAATTGAGATCTTCACCGTAGACTCGTACAGCTCTGACCAAATCGATCACAAAACGTTCCAAATAATGGAAGGGCCGAGGTATGCTAGATTCCAAAAAACCCAAATGGCCACCTACAATGTGCACACATGTTATTATTTAATTAATTAAATAACGAATTTAAAAAAGTTATTAGGTGTTCACTTGATTATGTACAAGTATATAAGTAGCAGGTGTAAAGAAATTGTATGCACGAGTAAATTTTTACCGCTTTGCGTGACAATCATGGCTAGGTTCGATCCTTTTTTTTCCGCTTCTTGTGTGGGCAAGTCTGTGGAATTATTAATGAGAAAATAATCAATAAAAATAATTATACAACTTACCTCAAGTTATTTTGGGAAATTAAAACGTAAAATATGGAAAATCTTAGTGAAAATATAGATAAAAAACAGTTATAAATGTATGAGACTTAAGTACTTACTTTCACCAGGTTGCAGTGGGTCATCGTAGGCATTCAAACCTATATATATATATACAACAAAGGACGAGAGACAAGCAAATTAAATACCACACGCTTCATATATGTTTCTACCCACACATATATGTATAACTTACCAAAAACGGGTATAGGAAATTTATCGACATTATCAATGACGCATGCATCTTTGTAGTAGTCCATGACAGAGGCATATCCAAATTGAGGAGCCGTGAAATGAGCATCAAATTCCCTCAAAGTCCTCGACTTGAGAACTTTATTGAAATCCCAACAATTTCTTTCCTCGAGGATTTTCCTATATTTGGATGCCAGGGCCGTCAAGGAATACGTCAGGTTATAATTCATTATGTACTTGTTGACAAAGGGCTTCTCCAGACTGCTACAACCACTGACGGGATCCCAACATATAGACACTACAACAGCACACAGCAGTGTCTCCTTTGCCTCCAATGAATGATTAATCAAGTACTGACATAGAAGAATTCCTCCCAAAGAAGTTCCCACCGCCATCAGTCTTGTTTCTGTAATATTTTGGAAATTGACATATGTATTATTATGACATTAAATGGAGAAAGTGAGAAAGATTTCTCACACATCATACACACACGTCTCTCTGTGGGTATAAAAGGACTCTCAATGAGTAGAGTATAGGGAACAGGAGTATTCATTAACCGGCGTCTTACTTGGATATTTCCTTTTCAGATGGTGAATTACTTCTCGAACATCTATTTATAGAAACGAGAAAATGATTGTATACGGGTGTTTTATATGCACATGAGTAATAATATACTAAATTATTATTAAAGGACAAAAGTTTCTCAAGAAAAAAAATTACCATCTGGCTTCGACGCACAGTAAGTTCGTGGAGTCTTTCAAATCAAAAAAAAAAGAAACAAAGACATTGATAATGAATATTTTCATAATTAAACTGATACCTACTTATACTACCACTACTGAATTAAATTATTCATTCATTGTCTACTATATTACTTAATTTTGAAAAATAAAAAATAATTATGTATCATACTCGTAAATCCACTCCACCTAAGCCACGATTATTGAGCACGACAACCGTAGCTCCAGAGTGAGTTATTGCTAAAGCCACAGACTTTATATATGATGTTTGGGATGTACTCGTTAGGCCGGGTAGAAGAAGAACCAGCTGAAATATATACATACGTACATTATTGTTGATGAAATTAACTATATACTATGTGGGATGGACGTCAAAAGACGCAGATAAATAACAAAGGTAAATTTTATATAATAATATATCTCCATGTACTTATATCTCCATGTATTTAATGAATTGATTTACTTACCAACTTCCGACTGTTATTGCCACCTTTTCGTTTTCTCCCCTTCCGTACATTAGGAGGTTGGACAAGATCGTCCGGTGGATCCAAAAAGTCTAGGCCTATGTACATATAACAAAAATATTTTACATATTATGACATTCATGTAAAAAGAGTACAGCGAGGAGAAGAGGAATCATATCTATAAGTACAGTTATATTATATGGAATTTAAATCGTGCATGAGAGTGTGTTAATTTCCATCTTTATTAGAATTTGATATACGATATATCTGTACCTACTACACCCCCATCAGCTAGTTCAAAGATTTCTCGAGTGTATGGTAGTTTTTTGGATTCGGGCATCCGAAGTGCGAGACCCATTATGGACTGTAATCGTCCTTCCCAGAATAACCATGATGGACTGTATTTCTCAAATAGAGCCGGCACATGAGATTCCAAAAATGTACGAAGTTTCTTATTGCTCGTGCAAATTGTTGGTTTCTATAAGTAAAATCAATTCAATCCATTAGTATAAATATGAGGAAACACAATTCAATATAAACTCAAAGATACAGATACATATTCGTAATGCTCATGATTATGATTATGATGTCCATCTATATTTCTGTATTATCAAGTTATACATTATACAATTAAAACTAATTTTAGAACATATGTCGAATGGATACACACATGACTACGACTCAATGGAGAAGTTAAGTAATCATTTTCCATTTTCTACAGAACTTAAAACGTAATTAAAACGGCTTTTCCATAATGCTAAGCTAAATGTAGTACCCTATTTTAAGTTTTAGGTACCCAATTTTAGAGTTCACCAAACACATTATCGAATCGGACGTTCCAAAACCGCCGCAACCACATTGTATCACTGCATGTTTGTACTGTGTAGTTTCTACTAGCTCCCCTACGATACATACACACCCTTTCCTTCCCAACTCGGCAGTTTTAATTGATGAACAAAAACGTCATATTAATTTTTTTGTAATTTTATCACCGGTTTCTTTTGAGAAAATGAGTTGCATTGTCATTGAAGAACGTAATCGGTACTAAATTCTCATAAAGGCGGAGACAATGCGTCACATATGTACAATACAATACAGTCATTAGTCAGTACTGAAATGGCAGTACTATAGCGAGTGTTAGAAAATATATTACAGCAAAAGGCGAAGATTGAATAATTATTATTGTGGCAATAGTAATATGTGTACTGTGACGTATACAAATCAAAAGTATTGAATAGTAAAAATGGAAAGGCAGAGTTTATATTTGAGTGTTTGTGTATATTTACTCCAGAAATAACTATGGGCTAAAAATAATAGAAATCAAAGTTAATCAAAGTAATCAAAATAGCAAGGTGTTACACCCATGCATGAAGTGTGTGGCCTTGAACGATGCTGATAATAATAATAATAATACTTATCATTAATATCGTCCACGAATTGACCGTATAAACTGTCTAATGATGAGACTGTAATGACAGTAATTATCGCAGATTACGTAAGAAAACAGTGTACTATACGTTTACATACTACAATAATGAGTGGGAAGATTGAGTAAATGAGTGAGTGAACAGTAAAAAAAAAAGGTGACACTTTGACAGTGAACCGGAGGATGCCTTGGATAGTTGATTGCAATATTGCAATCAACGGTATTGCATTGCAATACTATAATCCACGGTAAAATCATATGATTTTACCGTGTGATAAATTAAATGAATGACTTATTATTACAAAATACTGATAAAATAGAACAAAAATAAAAAGAAAGGCAAAGACGAATTTTACAAATACAAAAGAGGGGATGGTGAATTGATTTGAGTTTTACCTGTGAGGCACGTAAATAACAGTAAGCGAAGATAACAGTAAATGTTGAAGCAACTGATCCAAGTAATATGAATTTATCCAGTTCCATATTATATATTATTTCTGATTATAACTGGATTTGCTTAAATATTTTTTGGGAGTGTCCGTCCATATCTTCCTGTATATGGTTTGACTGCGGATTCTTCTTCTCTCACAAAAATTTGCTCTCGTTCACATGGAGAGTCCTCGTCTCGTTCGGTTCACACGGTCAGTGAACATCTTTTTATCTTTTTTTTTCTTCTTCTTCTTTCTCTCTCTTTTGGGGCTTGATATATTATTGGGAGAAATTTGTGTGTGTGAATGAGAGTGTGGAGAGAGAGATAGAGAGAGAGAGAGTCTGGAATGTAGAGCCGTAGAATAGAATAGTACAACTGCGACTGTAGAGCTCTACAGTTCTACAGTGTTGTATACGGCAAGTGTAGTAGGATTTGCTCTAGAGAAAGAGACTGGGGACATCATATGCGGTGGATCGATACTCGGAGGAGTCCATGCGCTCTCTCCCATTGACTCCCTTGACTACATACATTATTTGTATAGATATATAGACCCCACCAGGTAACTGTCAATCTCCTTTTTTCTTTCCCTATATTATATTATGGTAAGCACTAAGCATCAGCTCGGAGTACTCGAAAACTCTCTCGCTCTGTGATTCCACCCAATTCACTTCATCAGCTCCCAAAAACTTGGCCTTTTACTCATTCTGCATCGTATATGTATATATATATTTCACTAAATTCCATTTAACCTACTTTCAACTCTCTTTTGTTTTTTCCCCCTATATATAATCTATTATATATGTAGTCTGACTGACTCTGTCTCTGCCTCTGACTCAACGACTTTACGATAAATACTTATACGTTCTTCTGCTGATGATTTCTAGTCCGAATCATATACGTTGCGCACGAGATATACATATATTTTGAGGAATCCCATCTACCAAGAATACACTTCTAATCAACAATGCCAATGTCGACTATCACAATGTAAAAACTCCTCCACTCCCTCCAACTTTCTCGACTTCATTCAATTCGTATGTATGTATATATGTACAACGTAAGAAATGTCACTGCAATGCAATGCAATAATATGCGCCATGCCATTTAAAAATTCAATCCTCTTTGCTTTGCTTCCCTTTATTTTTGGACTTTGATTTTTCTTGCAAACTCTCGCTTTCACTTTCTTCGCCCTGAGAGCTGAGCTGAGTAAGTAATTCAAAATAAATCGTCATTTATTATTATGTATGTGAATTTTCGAGTCATTTTGAAATACAAACAGGATGAGATTTACGCAGTTGATAATGCTAATAACGATGGTTAAATTCCCGTGATGCGACTCTTTATTGTCAAATTTCATTTAAAAAATAATGATTTAAATAAAATTTCCATTTATTATCTGTTTTTGAGATTTAGTTAAACTTCTATCGGATTGTAGTTTGTTTAGTTTGTGTTGTATGCTCATTGCTAACTGCTGTTGATGTGTACAAATCCCATGATAAGTGAGTACAGTTGACAAAGGGGAAAAAGCGGGAAGGTCAATGGTCTCAAGAGCAAAATGTCTATAAAGGAAGTCACTCACTCTCCCGCCGGATTAGTCTATATTTGCCCCGAGTAAAACACTCACATTTACCGGATCGGTGAAGTGACCGGTGATTTTGGTTTTTTTTTTTCACTTTCACTCTCTGTCTCTCAACCATTCCGAATTCTTTAGCCATTTACCACCTCTTCTGGACTTTCTAGAGAAAGTTTCTGGTTTTGTGGTGGTGGTGATGGGGAAAGTTGAGTCTGGCACCCGACTGATGGCATCAGCTCTTCTCTTGACGATTTCCAAAGACAAAGATGATTCCCTTGACTTTCTGTGCACAATTTCATTCTATAGATTATACATACAGATAGACGGTTTCGTTTTCATACCTATACATGCACAATTTAGAATCCTGGGGAACAGAAAAACGATGGGAAAGTTAAAGGGTCAATTGACGAAGCCAAAGGGATGTGACAGTTATTTCTATATAATAAATATATTTTTTGTTTCTTGGAGCCGCCACTGACCTCGCCTGAAGCCTGTCAAATGTCAATTTTGATTGAGACATTGAGACATTGAGACTTTGACAGAACTCGCTTTTCCTTCTTTAGAACTTTGATCTATAGTCATTTCTGACTAGGTATATTCCATAGACATCTGATTGTGTGATTGTGATTGTGATTCCGAGCTTGAGGTAAAACTTTGTCAACCCATTTTGTTCAAAAAAAAAAAAAAAACAAACAAACAAACAAACAAAGGTGAAAGGTCGAATGTGATTGATTTGATATGGAGAGTAAACAGAACATAGACATGACTTTGGGGCATTCTTGACATGATTATGTTTGATGTTCTGTCATTTCTGGATATTCTCGGTACAATAATCATAATCATAGCTGAATGCAAAACATTTGAGAATTTCTGCGCTGTTTTTTTCCTCAAGAAAAATAAATAAATGTCAATCATGCTGTGAAAGAATCTTCACTGCATAGAAAAAGAAGAATACACTTCTTCCCTGATTCTTCACATAGCTTTAGGAAAAATTCTCATAAATGATAAAGCTCTTCACACTTTCCTCTGTCCTTTTATTTCGTAACTTTGGATTTCTTTTGTGTGTGAGAGAGAGAGAGACATTTGGATTATTATTATTTGTCGATGTGGCTAGAAAAACCCGTCGAAGACGTGGATCTAGACGCGGAGATATTCGAGTTTTCCTTTTGACCGCTTTCGCGCCACGGCATTTCTTGATGATTTTTCAATTCAAAAAATCACAAGAAAGAAATCGTCATATATTTTGTTTGAATTCAACTAAACTTTGTAAATTAATTAAAAATATTTGGAATTTTTTTACAGACTTTTAACTTTTTCTGTAAAATAGCCCATGTTTTCCTACATAAGAATTTGCAAAAAATTGAAAATACGTCTTCGACGGGTTATTCCATCCACTTCCTCATTTATATTTATTCTGTAGTTTTTCACTTTCCCCTTTTGTCTCCAATGTTTATGCTGAGATGACGGTGACAACTGCCAATGAGCCCAAAGTCCAATCTCTAACCTCGATAAATCCCGCAGACAAACACACAAAACCTATACTCGAATAGACATTGCAGAGAGAGGGGAAAAAAATTGAATTTCTTTATTTCCATTTCCACTTTGATTTCGACTTTGAATTCAAATTTGAGTTTGAACTGGCTACTGGATTAAATGGGAAACTATGTATATAGGTATTTGTGTACAGAGAAAGAGAAATAGAGATCGAGATGGTCGTTGCGGAAAATCGAGAGGAATGAGAGTAAAAAGGCTGGGAGGAAGAGACGACGGGAAATAAATATAAATTCCTCTTTTTTTTTTTACTTTGAAATTGGAAAGGACATGAGGATTTTCGGGTTTCGTACCTATTTTGGATTTTTTTCCCCTTTATAGAGGATCCATCATTTTGTCCCCCACTTCCTCACTTCCATGAAAAAAAATCACCACAAAAGATGAAACCAAGTGTAAAAAAAAAAAACCTCGAGACTTTACAGACCACTTTCACCTCCATCCATCTACATAATACGAAACACATCACATCACATTCTCATCACATGGTCAGGTCCCGTGTCAATAGAGGACAAGGAGGAAAAAAACCGATTGACGTTCACATCCACGTCTCTCTCTCTCTCTCTCTCTCTCTCACTCCTCGTCTGTGGTCAATTTCAATATGGACAATGAGCACATGGAAACTTACTTTATTTATGTCTACACACACAACTCTCTCTCTCTCTGTATAGACTCCCAAGTATTTTTGGATTTCTTGGATGTTGGCCCATGACGATAGTCAAACGGTCGATGGACCTTGTCAATTCCAATATTTTTTTGTCTAGAAAAACTTGGACTTGCACGCCGAACTTCACTTCAATTTCCAATTTCTCAAACGTAAAGAAAGTTCCTCATGACTTGTTCACTTCCGGACCCCGGACGATGACTGATAGTTAGTGTATGGATTTTCTTAGATTTCGGGGATATGTATGTTTTTTTTTTTGTATTATTTTTTGGAGTATTTTGGATTTTGGATGTTCATCAAAAAATCTTGCAGAAAGAGAAAGAGAAAGAGAGAGAACCTCGAGCCTAAAAAGGCTTGTGATACTTTTTGTATCATATAGAAATTGATATGATCATCATCATTTTTGTCAGCATTGGCATTATCATCCCCACAAGATTCCAACTGAATCCATCGTGTCGCTTTTTCTCCTTTCTCTCTTATCTCCCTTTCTCTTCTTCTTTTTGTTGAGAGAGAGAGAGAGAGAGAGAGAGAGAGAGAGAGAGAGAGTAGAAAGATTTCCGTTCGCTGCAGTTACAGTATCCATCTATAAGGGCAACACATAGAAAAAGGAAATTCAATTTTCTTTTTCTCTCTGTCTAAAAATGAAATGAAACGAAGGGAGAAAGCGAAAGCGAGAAAGAGAGAGAGTGAAAATACGATGACAAAAGAATTGGAGAATCCCTACTTGGACTTTCAATGCTGCAAAGTCCAAAAAGTATGTATAAAAAAGCCAAAAAACTAGTGAACCTCAATGTATATACAGTTACAGAGTTACATTAGGGGACTTTTTTTTCTCTCACAAGCTCCACAAGAAATATTGAATTGTAATAGATTCTTTCTCATTCTACGGACGCAACACTCACAACTCCCTACTCAACACTCGACGCTATCCTATATGACTTACCGGTATTCGAATTTTTCTCAAAAAAATCCGTACACACACACATACATACACACAAAAGGCGAGACAGTGTGCTGTGCATGCATGTCCATGTCCACACAATGTGTGTGTGTTTCCTTCATAAATTCATATACCAAATCCAAATACTGATACAAATGCTCAAGAGGGAAAAAAAACCACATCCTTGGTTCAAGCCTTGGACTTTATGTGGAGAAAAAATCATCACTGATGACGACGACGACACGGACAAAGCTAGACTTTGAATTCAAAGAGAAGAAAGTCATATCATATTGATATATGTATATTATGTTATTTTTACTAAGAGTCTCTTGTAGTCTACGACGGTCTATATCAGTCGATATCAAAGATTGAGAATCAAAAGCCCCTGGTCAAGAAAAATCCATAAGAGGTCAGAAAGAGAGAGAGAGAGAGGGATCTCACATATTTCTATTCAATCTACTTGGACACTAATGGTAAATCTCAAGACTCTGGATATCTATTATACTTTTCTCTCGCTCTCTCACTTTCTCTCTTCCATTCTCTCTCTCTCTCTGTACGTACGAATCAAACATTCACATTCGCGAATTCGAGGTAGTATGTGTGTGTGTGTGTGTGGTCTCTGAATGACTTTGTGCCAAAATCCAACTGTGCCGACTTGTCCGCATCACAGTCTTTTTTCTCATTACTACACATTTATTGAATTCTCCAAAAAGGAAGCATCATTTTTGGATTTCAAAAGAAAAAATACCTAGTACGGAGTTCTCAATAGTGAATTTGTGCATAAATTTTGGAGGAATTCATTATTCTTAAGAAAACTCCGTTCTATGAAAAATACAGAGAGAGAGAGAGAAAGAGAGAGAGAGAGTGAAGAATGAAAAACCTTTTTGATGATTAGAAATGTGAGCAGACTGTGGATTGTGAGAACAACACAGGAAATATTGCTCAGTGATCTGCTCCAGATCATGTGGAGCAGGCAAAATATATAAAATAAAAATTAACATAAATATATTCATTTGCCTTCTGTCTGGTACAATTTAATACACAGAACGTCCTGATGACACAAATATTACAGTTATTTGATTCTTGAGTTTGGAAATCCGAGCGTTGACTTTGCACACGTTTCCCACATAAAAATGGACAGAATAGGATGGAAGTCGTATATAATCGACGAAATTGAGTTGAGAGTAATAAAATCAAGGGAAGGGAAATGAAATGCGAAAAAGTCAATATTTTTGTTTTTACTCACTTTTTACCCTGCAAGAGATCCGTCATTTGTTGCTGTGCTTGGAAATCATTTGAATATGATTAAATGTGGTTATAATCGTAAATTCGCTTATAATTTCGTTAGTACGTAGATGCAAATTTTTTGTTAGAGGATATAGAATTTATATGATTGAAGAGAGCGTATAATTATATTACAAAAGGTTCATTTGATTTTATTTGAGAGTGTCTTAGAATTTTCACACGGCCCTGCATTCTGCACAAATTTCTACATCTCTCTTCTATATGTATACTTGTTTTGAAAATTCAGAATTGCACAAATTGCAGGAAAATTCAATGTTCTCACAGCATAATTACGAGGTTTTCAAATTTACCATTTCAAGATTGCAAATGAATCTAAAAAGAAACACTAGTGTTGTTCTCGTTAGCTATAACGATTAAAAATCTGTATAGTATTTTCAAGATTTAATGGACCGTAGATTTTGTCGAGACAAAAACGGAAGGCAAGGAAATGGGCGATTGTATTAGTAAAACTATATAGACATTATGTGTAGAAGAGTTAAGTATACGGAAAATAATTCTGCAATGGCGAATTGAATTTGTGCAAAAAACGCCTGTCAGCTGTATAATCTTGCTTATTTACACTTGTCCATGCATCTCAAAAAAATCCATATAATATATTTTTTTCATATTATTATCTCTCCTAAATAAATATTTAGCTTGCTTATTAAATGTACGGTAGTGAGGATGAAGAGAAAGTACGGAAAGCTTTCTTCTCCTTGATTTTTTGGAGAAAGCAATTGAAAAAGAAAATTTAATCAAAGGAACAGAAATAATTGAAGATTTAATCTAATTCTTTTCTTTCTTTTCATTTCCTTTTCTCGCTTTCCCCAGAAGAAGGGAAAAATGGAAAAAAAAAAAAAAACAGGGTTCCAGTACCGAGACCAAAATCCAGAGTTTTTTATTTTCATCTTTCAACTTGAATTTTTGCTGTGACGAGCCATAAGAAGGAAGGTTCCCAAATCCAAATCAAAATACATTTATGTATATATACACATATAAAAAAAATGAATCGCTTTTCGAGATGCGAGATGGAGAGAGGCGAGGAATCGAAGTCAAAATCTCATCTTCTGCTTCTTTTAACATAAAAAAAACCCAATTTATTTGAATAGAAATCCCACAGTTCAAACCGCTTTCTCTCTCTGTATTTACTCTTTATCTTATAATTAGTTATACTTATATTGAATTACATACAGAGGAAAGCTTGTATAAGAAATGCCATTAATCCTAAAAAATTAGACTATGGAAAAAACCAATTTTACTGTATATATATACAATTTTTGATTCGTTTCACGTTCATTTCCTTTCCTACAAATTCACATGGATGATTTTTTCATGCTTGTATTGATTAAATTGACGATCTAGGTGCATTCGAGGAAAACACAATCTTGGTACATAAAACGTGTAATTTATTCACTTTTGAATTTGAAATTTGAATACTCCTTAATTTTTTCTTTGCAACAATAATTGTACAACAATTATTATTCCATTTCATATATGCTTGGTTGAATAAAATTCTATCCGCGTGGATTTTTGAACAAGAGCAGTAGGTATAGTACACAATTGAATTCGTCACGAGATGATTTTTATAGAGTGTGTAAAAAGTTATTAAAAATATTTCCAACTCCAATTGAAACGAAATATAATGTACATCATAATAAAGTCATTGTTGGAAAGGAAATTGCCTGTAAAACTTGACTGTATGAAATATTGAGGAGGGCGGCCACTTGAAGTAATGAAAATGGGTTGAAAGAAGAAGAAGAATGGTAAAAGGGATTTCATATATTTCAATAAATGGCAATTTTGGATGAGTCAGAACTCGTGACTGAAGAGTGTCGACAGTCGTCAAGAGCAAATAAAGGAAATGAACCAATTCCGTACCGTCCACACGGGTGACATTGACAACACTTTCAGCTGATGCTGACACAAAATATCGCGTATACAGGCTGTGCCGATAAAATGTTGGACTAAAAGATGCTGAGTCATACTTACTGGCATCCTTTATCATATGCTAATGAGAAATTAAAAGTTTTATTTACTTAGGACTTAAGAGTGCTAAACTCTAAGGTGTATAAGTGTTCAATCTCACCCTCTAGAAGGTGACTTTGAACACTTTCAGTTTTCTCGGACAATTGACTTGATAATTAGTAAAATTGGATGATGTTTGGATTGGGGGAGTTTTTTGGGTACGTTTTTGTCATGCCTGTAAAAAATATCCATGATAAATGTGTCATTATCGGCTGTATTTGTGGACGAAAAAAGGGTTGCATTCTCGCTTGTGTCATTTAATGGCTCATCTCAATCGGATTCTGCAAGTTTCCAATTAACTGCGTGTTTTATGATCAAACCTCAATCCATTGAATTCAAAAAATGTGTCAATTTAGAGTTGTCCGTTGTCTTTTGAACTGTTTTAAAACATTTTTGCCTTCGAAATGCGTGCAAAATTGAGTGTTCAATCTCCACGTACAATCCACGTTTTCCACAGGTTTCCCGACAGTTTAACCGTTAAATCGTTCTCCAATTTAACAATTTAAAATTTTGAGCATCAATTCTTTTTTGAAGATGTTTCAGCTTTGTTCCAGGCGAATATCAACGCCGTTCAATGTCACCCGAGTTGACGGTATTCCACTTTCTCTAAATTCGTGAAATGAAAGAATTAAAACTTACGGTCCGGATTATTATTTCATTTTAGTATATGCACAACATAATAAGAAAATCGAATCCAAGAGGACGCTACAAATGCATTGAATGTAAAAATTATTATCAATTATCGTCGTCGTCTTTCGTTTTCAAGTTAAAATCCGAATTGGACAAAGTCATACGCGATAAACAGCTCTCAGTTCATAGTATTTTCATTTTCATATAAGAATTTTCTCCATCCATATAAATTGGATTTTGAATTCTGAATTTTGATCTCTGTCAAGCTCAAAAGTAATAAAGTTTCAAAATTGTCGGACCAACTGTATGAAATGGAGGAAATCCTTTTAATTTTAATGTATATGCTGCTACACGAATACAAATAAGAGGGAGGAGGTGGATGATGATGATGATGATGATGAAGGGAATGGAGCTTCCTAAACTCTAACGACTGTTCATATTTAGTGCAGGGACTATAGTGTCAATGACACCATCGTGTCATATATCAATATTAATAAATAGAGTTGACTTTCGGCGAGTACAAAGTACATGGAATACCTCTGTGTGTGTGTGAATGCGCTTCTAGAAATTTGGCACACAAATTTAAGTGCACCATGGTTGAATTTTGAATTGGAGTTGAGTTGAGAGAGAGAGAGAGAGAGAGAGGCAGAGACCGAATTTACTCGAGGAATTCTTGGAGTGGAGAGAGAGAGAGGGAGAGAAAGTGTATAATTCTCATAATTAAGTTATGAGAGGTTGTGATTACATTACCAGATAAAAGCATCGTACAGATATAAACTTGTGTGTGTGATCCTTCGTCCATCCGTTGTTTTGGTTCATATTTCGAAATTTCTCCCTTCTCCGTCTCTCTCTCTCTCTCTGGGTCTATCTTTTTGTTTATAAATAGACTCTTCCACTCATCTCCATCTTCATCATTTCATTCCCCAGTCTTTTCTCTCTCTCTCTCTCTCTCTCCCTCTCTCTCTCTCTCTCTCTCTATTACTCTCCTTAGTATTCCAGTTCTGACCTTTTCTTTTCATCTTTCTTCCACGAAATTCTAGTTTGAATGAATCTATTTTAAATTTAAATTACGACTTCATACTAACGCAAATGTAAAAAAAGGGTCAAAGACATTGTATGTAAGACATGAAACGCAAAGGAAATTAAGATATGAGTACAACGCTTTCGAAAATGTCTCTATCATATACAGATGTAAACCAAAAAATAATGCACAAACTCCGAACACAAGTTTGAAACATGTCAATATGAAATTCATTACCTATCGTATATATTTATGTACATTTATCTGATGGAATTGTGACACAATTATTATTGTGTGTGAAAAGAAGAGTTGTTTTGAGCTCCAGCTTTCTCTCTCTCTCGCTCTCGCTCTCTCTCGTTCGTTGGTCATTAAAACATTTATTAATAATAATAACATTGTAACATGGTTAACATTTCTTAGATAGTATTGTTTTTTTATATCATGTGTGGTGTTGTAATATTAATATAAATTATCATTACTAAAATGTATTTTATGTGTAGTTCTCTCTATCTTTATTTCCACAATCTTCCCCCTTTCTAATCATATCGTAATATAAAAAATTGTAGTATAGTTGTAAAACATAGGTATTTTAGTCGTTTGTGCACATTTTTGGTTTGCAAATATTTTATTTACCTATGTCATCACGTCATCAGTTTGAAGTTTACTCATATTTTACAGTTATAGGATTTATGAAAAAGAATACATTTTTAATATTTTACAACACAATTATCTGTAGACCGCAAATTCAGGGTGCGTTAACAACAAATCATTGATAAAAATAAAATAATCAGTAGGGATATACAAATTAATAAGTAGGACAGTGGACAGAATTATACAAATACTTGCAAATGTAATGTGCGCTTGTTTACTAGTAATTGAATATATTTACCTATAGTAATTTTATTACAGGCTAAAGAGATTGCTATATATATATATTATATATTTACTAATGTATATTTACATTTAAAATTTTTGTGTATTAGTTTGTGTATACTAAAGTAAGAAATTGTTACAGTTTATATGTGTATTTATATTATTCTCTCGTGGTTCATCACAATTGAAGAGATTTTCCTAGTGAATATTTTTTTTATTAATATTAAGTGCAATATATATATATTCTTGATTTGATTTAGGCGTTGAATGAATCCATCAAGTTTTTAAACAACACTGCACTGAATTGCATTGCACTCAAGAATCCCTGACACTCTCATCCAAAGTATTTTTAAAGCTATATATGTCTATATAATTATAATTGTATTTTCAGATTATTTATAGGGTGTTATATAAGTATATATATATTATTTATGTGTATTGCTTCAAGCAATGCATAATTTGAATAATAACTGGAAAACTGTTAGCAAGAGAATCTTTATTTTTGAGTTTTATGCATTAGCATGTGATAAGTATTTAAATATATATATAGGAAATAGTTATTTAAAAAAAAAAATGAACGAGAAAACTTTCACTTTTTGAACAAAAAAAAAACTCCTCGGCGACAGGAAACTTTTGGTGGGTGTAGTTTTATTCTGAAAATGTCCTCATCGTTCATCTTTCATCCTTTTTTCTTGGGTACAATCTTCCTCATGGCCCAACTTCTCACAAACATTTTCACTCACTCCTCTCTGGCTTCCCTTCTCTCCAAAAGTGTGTAAATATTCGAGTTGAGCAACTCTCCTCTCGCTTTCTCACTGTCACTTTCCTCATTTCTCCAGGCTTTCTCTCTCTCTCTCTCTCACGGCTCATTTTGTCAAATTGAAAAAAATGTACAAACGAGAGAATTGCACACATGACACAGCGTTAAATTAATTAAATTAAATGTAAATATAAATAAAATCACGCTCTCACCAAATGGGGCATCAATAAAACAAAATCTGTCCGTTTTTGTCCATTTAAGGTTTTTGGAGAGTAAGTAAAATTGAATTTTATATCTGAATGAGAAAATCGTATACGTTAAACCAAAGAAAAAAGAATGCACCCAACACTTTACCAAGCTTCCCTCTTTTAAAACTTTCTCTTTGTAAAACATTCTCTCATTTATTTTCCCTTTCCTCCATTTTCCCTTTTGAATGTCTCACCAGATGTATAGGAAATTCGTTTAGATTTCTCAAAGGATTTCATGGTTAGTGTTCCATTGCATTGAAGAGTTCAACCTCAAGCAGACTATTTACATTTAAAATGAGAATCTGAATTCATAAAGTCAGTTTCAATTCACATTTGAAATCGGAATCCAAACCAGGCTGCTTCGGCATATCTCATTCAACATCCGATTCTATAGATGCAATTCATAAATTATGTAAATCATCCCTCACCAAATATATCTCTGTACTTACAAGAGGAGAGGAAGAAGAGGAAACGAATAAAAAAAAAAAAAAAACTTGTGTGAATCGTCTAGTTCAGTCTAGTTCTAGTTGCATTGTGTGTGGGATTTAAGGGAAAATGGTTATGTGATTGCATTTTGTCCCTGCTTCCTCAGTACTTAGGATAAGAGACTGAAGGAATTCATGGAAAATGAAATGAATCCCTCGTCAATAATTCAATTTGAATAATCGTCTGGGACTATGGAAGTTCAAAATGACGTCGAATCGTGTCAAGTCCATTAGTTGACTTACAAATTGCCATCACACTCGTCTCTCTCAAAAAAAAAAGAAGAAAAAAGAAGGGAAAATTTGTAAAGGAGAGAGAGACAAGAGAGAGAATCGAGTAGATAATAATTTGCATAATTCGATGACTATTTTAAATATTTATATGTATCTCCCCAAGTGGACTATACATGCTAGTAAATTGAGCGTATGTACTATGAAACATCCTCGTCATCATCTTAAATCCAACTTGAAACGCAACAGAGAGATACTGTATGTAGAATAAGAAAAGGAAACCATTGCAAGGAAACACACACAATTTTTTGGACTACTCTGCTGAATCACTGGAAGAACAACACTCAAAAATAAAATGTTTCTCATGTGTCTTTTCGCGCGCGTGTGTGTGTATTTCTGTGTTCATTGTCCAAATGAAGAGATGCATGCCGAATGGCGTCATTTTCATTTTGATTGTGCACCTCGTCTACACTTAAATACAATACAATATATAATACATACACACTGCAATGTCCATACTTTGTCATGCCTAGTTGAAATTTGAAATGACAATTGCAATTTGCATTTGAATTACATTTGAACGAGTACAAAGACACGACTACGAGAGACAGACGCAATCCGTATTTTTATACATATATTTGTGACTCTCTCTCTCTCTCTCTCTCTTTCATGCTCAAAGTTTATATTTATGCTCACGATGCACGTTTTCCGCTCCCACAGCCTCAATCTCTCTGTTCATTCACAATCACAAGCCAGCGACTGAGAGAGAGACAGAGAGAGAGAGAGAGCTGTTCCTTTAAAATGGGATGTGAATTGACACGAGACATGATGACGATACGCCTCCACCATGTATAAAAATCTCCTGTATACATCATGTAGATTCTGGATTCGTCTCATGTTCACATTCATATTCACATTCTCCATTTCTAATTTCTACAGACACTGCTTGCTATACAGAACAGAGGAATCGACACGAGAAAAAAGATGTTTATGTTTACATCACGAGACCTCTCTCTACCATTTTTCATTTTCCATAGTAGAAAACTCGTATAACAAAAATTTCCTGAGTGTATTTACCATTAGAACAAAAGAAAATATCCAGAAATCCGACACAACAAGAAGACAAGAAGAACAACAACAAGAAGAACAAGAAGAACAAGAAGACGGTGAGGAATATGAAACTTTTAAGAGTTTCCCGATATCCTCCAACATTTCCTCTTTTTTCTCGTCTCATGCACATATGATATGAAAAATATGATATTACAGTGTATCTATATACACTGAAGATGGAACAAAGAAAGAGGGTAAAGACTAAAAGGCAGTCGTCCACAGTTTATGTGAATGAGAATGACTTCAAGTCCTTGTCTTTTCCTGTAGACATATCCGTATTCCGCAGGAGGAAAGGGAAGATCCGACTGTATGTATGAGAATGCCAGGGAGAAAGTCTCGAAAGTAATCTTGTTTGTTCTCTTCTGTTTGCCTACTGGTGAACGAGTCGAAAAGTAAAAAAAAGAAGAAAAAGTCTCACCTTCCGTTCACAGGTAACGCATTTTATTGTATTTTATCGATATAAGCCCAAAAACAAACTTTCTCAAAAAATCTAACGTAAATACTTATGTGTGTATTCGCATTTCATGATTCTTGTTTCAATTCATTCAATTTCAATTGACCTGTAAAAATCATTACCTTCTGCAGATTCAAAATACAAACTGTCAAACGCAAAATTTACTCTATTTTTTTTATATCGTATATATCAAAGACGTAAAGCAATCCTCACGATTTCTGCCTGTAGTAGCGTGTGCTCATGTTTATTAAACCTGATTATAATCATCAAAATTATTTAACTAGCATTCAAAAGGCTCGATAATCAATTTAGAATAACGTTACTGCAATAGCGAGAGGAATGAATTCAAATGTACTGGAGAGCACATTCTGTCCGTACGTACGATATGCCGAAAATCTACAGCATTGGTTTTTGGATTCTCCAAATGAGAATCTCATCGTTCGTCCTGGTTGAATAATAATCTCTATGAAATCTCGGATGGTTGCACGATTCTCCCTTGTTCAGATTAAAACTAGAACGAAAATGAAAATGAAATGGAAATTCATGTACACAAATTTCAAATTCTAATTCAAAATATCCACATTCAGTATGATACATTTCCTTTTCCCCGTTCCGTATTTGACAAATCTGAATTTTCAACACGGTTTCTCTCTCTCTCTCTCTCTCTCTCTCTCTCTCTCTTTCTCTCTTTCTCTCGCTCTCTCTTTCTCTCGCTCTCTCTTTCTCTCGCTCTCTCTTTCTCTCGCTCTCTCTTTCTCTCGCTCTCTCCTTCTCTCGCTCTCTCCTTCTCTCGCTCTCTCCTTCTCTCGCTCTCTCGCTCTCTACCCTCCACATTCATTTGCAATATATGGAAAGGAAAAACTGAGTGTACCGAGAGATAAATGAGTCCTATGTGTGTCTAGACATCATTTGATTGTGGTCAGGAATAGAAAATACTCAATTAAATACAGACTTTTGCCAGTTTTATATCTTTGTTGGATTGTACAAATACAGATATATAAATACAATCTGCTCTCTCTCTCTCTCTCTCTTTCTCATACAGTAAAGGAGTAAAACAGTAAAATAATATATAAATGAAAATGCCAATGTCAATGCCTTGTAGCAATCCCAAACCTCTATACAGACAACAGAAAATATGTATTTGAATCTAATTTATGAGCCGAGCGGAAATTCATATGGAGAGAGAGACAGAGAGAGAGAGAAAGTGCGTAGAACAGGGAAAGCAAAACGGTAACGGAACAAACAGTCTCCAGCTTTTCTCATCGGCTTTAGGCACAGAGTTGTTCTACCGGTTTACTTTAGTTTCCACATTTACCTTCATCATCTACCATAATATATATTTTTATTTTTATTTGTGTAGTGTAGTGTAGAAATTAGAGGACAAAAGGATGATGAATTTTTGAAGACATTCTGCATAAAATATATAGAAATTCTTTGTATCTGAGTGTTCGTTGCAATCATATCATATCATATCATTTTCTCTTCAATAAATAAATAATGTTGGATGTGGGAGGAGAAGGAATGAGGATGAGGAGGAGGAGGAGGAGGAGAAGAAGAAGAGGACGACCGGATTTTTGAATTAAATATCCGCAAGAGTCCCGACATGTCAACATCTTGTCTTTGTCTTCATTCCTCTGTCTGTTTCCTCCATCGAAATTGCTCTGGTGCAATTTATGCGTTGAAAAAAGTAAAAATGAAATAAGAATTGTGTGTGTGTGTATTCCAGTACCACGGCTTTTTTATTTTATCCACAGATATTTCTAGAGCCTATATCGTAGAAAATGCAAATTCCGAGAGGCAGAAACCGGAGAGAAGCAAGAAGATGAAGAAGATGAAGAAGGACAGGAGAAATTGCAACTTGCTCCTCTTACATCACTTCCATTTTTACCTTGCACGCACGTCTGAATAGTTCCTTGTGTGATGAAACAATGAGACATTTGACATTTAATCTTCTCACATTCACACTCAAAGTCACTGAAAGTGAATGCAATACACATGGTGGGAGGAACAAGGAAATAATATATATATATATGTAGAGAGAGAGAGAGCAAGAAAAGGGAAACTCATATATATGAGAAAAAAGAGAGAATCAAAAGAATTTGTGACTCCTCACTTTCCACTCGTCACGACAAAAATAAAACCCCAAAATAGAAATAGACGAAAGAAAGAAGGAAAGGAAAAGAGAAAGTGGAAATGGAAGCTCGTGAAAGTTTTTGTTTTTTCTTGAGACACACAAATACACACTGAAAATCAACTTTTTAATATCTTTACATAAATTCATGTGTGTGAAATTGTGAGTTGGAAGTCTTGGAAGTTGTCGTACGGAAAATGTCAACAGATAATAAAAAAAATTCAATTTACTTCTCGTTGGGAAATTTCAAGTCTCGCTTGAGAGCAGCAAAGACAATTTCTTAAACTAAAAAACGTGCAAACAGGGTTTTTTTTGTTTGGAGGAATTTTGTGTGTGTAAATTTTGAATTATTTAAAGTGTAACGGGGGGTATTTTGGATCATACGATTGGAAATGAGAGAATAATAGAAAAGAAAGCCGCTTCTTGTATTTCCTTCGCGTCGTATACAGAATATCACATTCTTGATATGGAAACGAAAAACAAAGTGTGTTGTCTTCAAATATCTGTATGTGCGTGAACAAGATGAAGATACATTCAGGTTAAATTTTCAATTTAGTTGATAAAGCATGTCGTGGATGGTTTGTTGTTTCTGTTAATAATTTACACGTTTCCCCATCAGTGTGAAGTGAATGAAGGTGTATGCAGAGCAGATGGAGTAAAGCAATTGGTCTCATCCCAACGAACCAACGAACGAATAAACAGACAAAAAAAAGTTGATCTTCTTTGTCTTCTCGTGCATTTGGCTCCTCGCTTTTGAACTCAATTTTCCATCCAGTTTGGAGTCTTGTGATGCTTCCACTGCTTTCTCTCTTTTTTTGTTTCTCCTCGTCGCGCTCTCGTCTCTCGAATAAATGATGACAATGTGACAGTTATGATTGCACTTGCCGTCTCCTCCTTTTCCAGCCCTCCTCCGTATATTTACCACCGACATACACAAACAACACCCGGCCACATTTCTTTCCGTCCCATGACTCCATTTTTCTTCCTCTCTTTTTTCCCCATACGGGACTCCTCTCTCTCTCTCTCTCTCATTCTTTCTCCTTTTCTCTTACCTCCGTAAAACGAGCGAGAGCGAGACGCGAGAAGACGAAAAAAAGCGACGAAAAAACGAAGGCAGAGGACACGAGATTTCCCCTCATTTTCCCTTCTCTACATCTGACGATGAGCATCGATACTTCATTCAGTTCCCGATTTTCCATTTTCCCCAACACATTCTCACTGTACAAGGGCCAGAACGAAGGAAAGAAAACGAGAGAAAGTCAGCGAGCTGAAAAAGAATTTTCTCTTCTTCTTGTCTTTCTCTCTCTCTCTCTCTCTCTAGATTCTTGAAATCAGATAGGGAGAGAGCGATAGAGATAGAGGGAAAAAAGATCCAGGCTTTTGTCTTGGTCTCTCTCACTAGCTCTCCAGCTTTGTTTGTTCTCTCCGGGGCTTTCCACCATTCTTTACTTTGATTTCTAGACAGGACAGGAGTGTGTGTGTAGATGTGGATGGAGATGGAGATGGTCCATTGTCCTCACTCACTCAGTCTGCTTATGCGTGTGACGACTGTGACTGTGACTGTGACTGTATGTGTTGGTATTTTGGTGTTTACAGAGTGTGCTGGGAATTGGGATGTTGTTAGTAATGTGCGGGTGATTGTTAGGAGAATGAAAGAAAGTGAGTCCACGTTCTTCTTCTTCTACTTCTGGACACACTCAAATCTCAAATTTCTTCTCGACTTTTGACTATAGACATATAGACTACAACTACAGACCTTCCTCATATTACGAGAGTGGAAGGAAAAGAGATGGAGAATGGAGCGCCATGGACTTGTGTTTTTTTTTGTTTTAGACAGGAGTCGTTTTTCGATGGTCGCGTGGAGTCGTGGAAGAAGTTCGGTCGCCGCGGTCTCTAGAGGAATTTGGTGTGTTGGTAGCAGCTACACAAGTGACGATGGGGACGGGGAGGACGACAGAAGAACTTGGATGAACATTCATCCCACCCGCATTCACAATAGTTGCTATATTTGAGCTCGTACTTGGATTCAAAGGAGTCGTCACACACGGAGGATTCCCAACCACCATCACATTGGAGGAGTTGGATGGATGATGATCCATGAAGAAATCATCCCCCACGGTGGTGGTGCAAGTGATATCTCTGGGAAGGGGCGGTGGAGGGGGTAAAGGGACGTCCAAGTCCACCAGTAAATCATCATCGTAGTAACCACAATAGTGAGGGCAGGAGTGATGAGGAGGCGGAGGATTCGTGTATTTAGTACTATGATTATGACATTTAGATGAACTATTTGTACACACCAGTTGAGGATCCATTCCATATGAAAAACTCTGTTGTTGTGGATTGTGAAGATGTCGATTATGATTGGAATTATTGGATGAGGAGGTACAGCGGGGTGGGATGGTCCCATGTTTTTTACATGGGTACATTTTATTATATGAATAATAATTGGAGTTAAGATTTGAGCCGGGTGGCTCCCCAGTCACGACGAGCATGGACTGAGCCCCACTATGACTTGCAGACCGATGACGATGATGATGGGAATGTGGATGTGGAGGATGTGGAGGATGCGGAGGATGAGAATCAAATTGATATTTATAGTCATCCCCACTACTTGCACTCCGATCCTGATCGTAGTAACCACTCGGACAGGATGAGGAACAACCCGGATGAGTTGATTGTGACGACTGCTGCTGCTGCTGCTGCTGCAGCTGCTGATTGTACCCTCCACGATGATCAATGGCACGATCATAGTAGTCCAGTCCATCATCCCCACCACCCCCACCCCCGTGACTCTCCGTCGAGTGTTGACGACGAGAGGATGAGTGATGATGATGTCGATGATGACCACTCGAGGAGGAGCAATGAGAAGGGACGCTCGCATTGTGATTATGCGGCCGATGATGATTGTGATGATGATGATGACTATTCGTAGAATGATGATGATGATTCCCTACACAAGAATACACAAGAATACACAACATTGAACAAAGTTCCGTTGGACATTTCGGATTTTACATCGGCATGAATTGTCATTGGTGAATGTTCATGTGAAAATGTCGGTATCTTATCGTTAGTTAAATGGCTGTGGTCTATAGTTAAATCATTGGAGTTGTTGTGATTGGTTACCTTCGTTGTAGGATTTCTCGGCCCAGTCCAGCTGGTGCCAATAAATGTACCAGAAAATTGCGCACGTTCCCGTCATCTCTGTGGACATAAAACCGACCACAATCATGATGAAACTGTAGCCGTAGGCATATTCAAATGCAGGACTGTCCATACTGTTCCGGGGTCTCAGTTTTTGTCCCACTTCCGCCTGCAGTACGGACAGATAGACCACCATCCCGATGAGCATTACTAACCCTGCAATCAATCAATCAATTAACCAACCAACAACAAACAATACACATTTATTTCAACTCTTACTTAGCACCTTTGTCTATAAAGATGATATAGAGAACGAACAGAGTTCAACCAAACAATTGAGAGGGGAAAGACAAAAGACAAAAGCCAAAATTAACACTATTAAAAAGGAGGGGAAAAGTCCACATTTTAATTGTAGAATCTAATAAAAACAAGAGGCAGTCAGCTCACACATTGGAGTAGACTAAAACTAAAGGAAATATTTTAGCCAGTTCTCAATTCTGTGTATATGTCGTTTCATTGCGTGTAAGTATGTGCGTTTGTGCATTTGTGCGTACGGAGATGAAGAAACAAGAAACAAATAGCAAATAACAACGCGCAAATATTTACAATGTGGCTTTGGGTTTCCGAAGGAATTTCTTTATTGTTTTTCCATTTCCTCTTCCTCTCTCTCTCTCTTCCTAGTCCTTTTATCCCATCCAATATTACCAGTATTTCCTATATATCCAGTTTTCAAATCACGTGCGCACAATCTCCTATTTTAAGCTATTGTCTAATGTCTATTCCATGTCAACAATCAGCCGATTCCAACTCACACTCACACTCCGTATACTCAATACAAAAGAAAACCGTACATCTCGCATAGCCAAGCAAATCTCATTGAGTTTTGGGAATTCCAAACTTGCACTTATTGTTAGTGTGGCAAAATCACATTTTGGGCTCTCCCGTTTTTTTCTCGTTATTTTTTGGTGCTGTCTCTTCTTCTTCTTCTTATTCTACAATACATCGCCTGACGATGAATGTCTATACAGTTAAAAAGAATTTTCCACGTCTCTTCAAATGATCGAATTGAATTGTGTGATGGAGTAAAAAGAAAAACTGAAAAACTTGGTTTGTTTTTCATGCTTCATTTTGATTTCCCGGCTATTTTGCTTCGGTACAATAAACAAACTGATGCGCTGATGATCTCACACAGTGTTGAGTTGAGTAAAAAAAAATCAAAAAGTGTATTAACGAAATTGATACTCCAGATAGACAAAGTTTATTGATTTGGAATCGAAATGAAAAGAATAAGCGTTTGGTTTTTGGTTAGTTAGAGATGAAGAGAGAGAAATGAGAGAAAGAGAGAGAGAGAGAAATGAGAGAAAGAGAAAGAGAAAATCACAGCGTGTTATTATTAGCGTCATCTCTGCGCGTATTATTACGCTTGGTGAAATTGTGTCAACAGAAAACAGAGCGGAATCAAATGTTCGAGCATGAACATCAAATATCCAGTGAAAGCACACAAACATATTACAGAGTGAGAGAAAATCAGAAAATCAGACAGGAACTGTATGTAATAACATTGAAATTGAATGAAAGGACGATCAACGAATCGGCGGAGATGGAGAAACCACTAGGAAAACCGATCATGAGACTCGGAGCTACTGATATCTAAACTGTAGTATCTCTCTCTCTCTCTCTGTACATGTTTTGTGCGAGTATTTCTATTTGTATTTGTGTGGTACTCTAGTGTTTGTGTGTGTGTATGTGTATCGATCAGACGGAGACGGAGTCAATTAATAATAACTGGAGTTGGGGAAAAGGGATGGTGATGGTGGTGGTGGTGGTGGCACTCACACCGGAACACACAACCGGCTAATCTGTCACATTAAAAACCAACCATGGATAAAATTCCATTTTTATGCTCTCAAGCCGGATACGGAAATTACAACAAAAAAAAAATGGTGATATGCCCTATGCGTTTTCATGCTATCCGAAGTCGAAACGGATTTCACATGGTCATGCTCATGCAGTATCTGCGGAATATCTCTACTATACGGATATATAGGGAGTAATAATTATAAGTATGCTATTTGCGTTTGCAAACACACACACAAATGATAAACTCGGAGTTTTTTAAAGCGTATCTCTGTGGACTTAAAAATGTGCACATGGGTTGTAGCCAGAGCTACCATGTGTATTTAGTACCTGCAATGATGAATAAGATGCCGGCAATGAAAGTAGCCATTCGTTTTCTTCTCCACACGTAGCCGAGAATGGCTGATAATATGCCAGCTCCAAGGAGAAATGAGGCAACAAAAAATAATGGGCCAGCCTTTGTCACAGTATCTGAAATTAAATTAAATTAAATCATTATATCTGTAATTCAATTTCATTGCTTATTGATTGTGAAGTGTTGATTTTTTAAATGGAAATATGTATACATGAAATGTAGCAGGGAAAAAGCACAGGTAGAATGTATGATAAAGTTGAACTTACAAGGGATTGCCATTGTTGAGTCATGTGGCTCCGGGGTGTATCGTTCTTTGGCAAAGTAGTCAATAGAAAAGCAGTTCGTGACGGTCGAATTGACTTGAGCTGTGTGGACATGACAAAAGAAAGAAAAAAAATAGACAAAGTCATTGATAAGGCACGGAATTTCATTTTTCTAATACTCAAACACACACACACACAAACTAAAATCCTGCTCTACTTTCACTTTCTTTTCATTTCATGTTCATTTCGATGCCATGGCATTTAGCCTGGGGCAAGAAAACTGCATAAAAGTAGAACAGTTCAATCAATCGATACGGACCGCACCGTGTCTTTCTTTATCTCGAGTTTTTATGCAAAAATTCAAAGTAGTTTGTGCTCAAGGATGCTGACTCCAATATATATATTTTCATTTCATTGGGGGACTTTGAGAGTCCAATCGGGCACTTTTATCTGGAAATTGTCATGATTGAATTGAAGAATAATTTTCACATTTGTGTCGTTCGTCTATTATCGTTGAATAGACGAATTCAGAACTACTAGCTCGATTTCATAATTTTTATCTTTCTTCTCTCGTATTCATCAAATACTTATATAAACACAAATGTTCATTATTTCTAATGTAAATTCTGCGTTATTACATTTCTCTCGTCTCATTAAATTTAAATTTGTCCTTCGTTTAATGTTCATTCTGGGAAATATGAGAGAGCTCTGGGAAACTGGGAAAGGACAATATTTCAAGGAATCCATCGAATCGAAACTTGTCAAGTGAGAAAGCATAAATCATTCTGTCCCACAACGTGACTTTCAAATTTTTTTAAAACTCATATTCCACAAAATATTGAGAAAATCCTCATTTTGTCTTCCATATGTCTTCCACACGATTTTCCTCAGAATATTCAAAAAAAAAACTATTTTTGTAACGATGGGCGGAAGACAAGCGAGTCGTCTTCCGTAAATTACTTTTCTAAACCCGAAAAAAACCACTCGTCTATACGATTGAGAAGCGAAGCCCAGATTCTTTTTGAGAGGAAAGGGAGAAGCAAGAGAAAGAAAGTAATGAGAATATTTGGGAATGTTTAAAAGCATAAGTATAATTTGGTGAGGAGTCTCACAGGATATGCATGAATAAAATCACATACAAATACATATATATATATTATTCTGATTAGACGATATGATTTATGTAGAGCTCGAGTTGAGCGTGTGAGATGTCAAATATTCTAAGGATTTCCATTCAACATGGCATAATATGGAAAGATGAAATTTCTAGGTGTTTCGAGTTTGAGGTAAAGAGAGAGATTCCCAGTTGAAATCTGGAGCTATAAATCTGTTGGGTGCCAAAGTCCTTTAGACTTGAGGAAGACGGTGGTATAGTGTTGGGGCTAGAGGCGAGACTTTATATAGCTGAGAACTAAGAGGGAATGACAAGTGGAGTTGGAGAGAGAAAAATCGGATTTGGAATAAAGCAATTCTGTGGTTTCCTCCTCTTTTCCCTACACTTTGCCGCTAACTCTATACAAAAGCATCCAATTTGCAATCAGACAACAGGAATCCTTTCATTCATCAGTCTATAGTGGGCTCTTAACAAATTTCCGGTCTCATCAAAGCATTTTGATCTTGTGCAAACCAAATCTTTCTCTCTTTCTCTCTCTCTTGCTTTCGTCCTTCCTTTGGAGTTTGAGTTCCACACCGCACCGCATTTCATTGGGGGGACTTTTGCATATTTTCATTTGATTCCTTTGCAAATGCAAACAAGTTCTTCTTATTATTTTTTGTCTGTCTTCTGTTTTTATTTCATCAACTCCTTTTCCCTCCTTCCGCGATTCCCCATTGTCGCTTTTGTACAGAGAAATCATTCAACTTTCCATTCTGATGAAAACTTTCTTCATTATTCGGCATTTTCGTATGTACACATTCTTCGGTTCATTCAACACATTTTTCTACCCAATTCCCAATTTCACTCCTTTATTCCACACACAAAAACGAGGTAATACCTACATCAATTCTCAATGCCCCAAAATCAAAATTCAAAAGGGAAAACACGTGAAAATGTACATTACATACAGATATTTGGAGAGTTTCCATTCTACCATTAAAAAAAAAGTTGGAGTTTTGATTCAATGACGAATTCATTAGGTAGAGGAAAACAAAGTATTGTTTTGCTGTACTGCTTATATACTAACAATAAGAAGAATCAGATGAAAGGAAATATATAAATTAAATTGTTCCAAGTCTCATCTCTGAATTTAGGCATGCAATCATATTGTCATGTTTAACAAGGTAATTTGGAAATTGGGATTGCAACCCGTTTCGTTGAAAGTGAGGAGGACAAAACTTGAGGAAATGAAGAGTTATCGTTCATTTTTCCAAATCACATTGCAATGTAATGAAGAAACTTTTCAAAAAAGAGAACGAGAAAGAGGAAGCCGGAACAAGAGTTGAGATCATCACTTTCTACTTTCTCTCTTTCTTTTTCTCTTGCTCTTTCCTGTATGTGTTTACACATGGCAGATAATTACTCGACTTTTGCAACAGATCCAAAAAAAAAGAGAGACACACCCTTGAAAATAAAAAGTTAACTTTTTCAATAGGGAAATTGTTTGTCACGGTTTGTTTTTGTTTTTAACGATCTGAATTGTACAATGAAACTACAAAGTCGACGACTATGGACGTGTACAATCTTTCTAACGATTTAATAGCCATTTGAATTTGATGGCTTCCATCATGAAATATAGCGGACGACTCCCACACAAATGACTTTTTAATTACGACTCAAACCCCAGTTCCAGGTTTAGTGGAAAACCTGGAACCTTGATTCACACTATTTTACATAAATGAGCTTTCTTATATTCATATGTAATTTGGAGAAAGAGAGGAAATTAACTAAACATTTTTTAGTTGTAAAAATTCAAAGTGACTTTTGGTCCTTGGCCTTTGGCATCCACAACCAATAAAGAAAAAAAACCCCCAAAATTTAATTCAATTTCCCTTTTCATTGTAAATGAAAAACTAAAACTCTTTGTACATTTAATGAAAGTGATTTGGATTTAAGTTAAAGAACGGAACAGAGGAAGCGGGCGTATGAGGGAAAGTACAAGTTCCAACATTCAAGAGGAATAGACGACTGTGAATGAGTTTAATTGAGACAAAAATCCCGGAGCATAATAAAATGAAATGGAGGAGGAAAAGAAAAAAGGGGAAAGCAGCTTCATTTACTCTGGGAAAGTTTTGTTTTCCCGGCCAGTTTTGGACAAGCTGCGGGTTGTACTAAATGGAGAGAGAGAAAGGGAGAGAGAGAGGGGTGAAGGTACTTGAGAGATACTTACACTTGTTTCCAGTCAATGAATAAATCATGAGGAAATCCAGGAAACTGGGATCTGGAAAACCAGGAACTTGTGCTATTCATATTGTACCCGAAACGCTCGCTCTCTCTCTCTCTATTTTTCCCTTCACATAATTTCATGCATTTTTAAACAACACATTGAGACTGATAAGTTTTTCCCACGAACCATCCCATACAAAAAAAAACTACCAGCAACAAATCCCCCTAAAAATTACAAAAATGCAACATGGGAAATTTTTCTTGTAGCCATAGTCATGTGATCGTTGAGTCTCTTGACTTTTGACATGGATACACACAAATGTTTAGCGTTTTAATATATCTCTTGGTTCAAAATTTGTGCAAAGAGAAACACGAGCAAATTGTACTCTCCCCAATTTGCAATCTGCAAATGACTCACTCAAAAGAAGCAATAAACGAATGAATTCCTGGTTGCAATCTAATTTTACACTGTTTGAGAAAGAGAGTTTCGTTGACTAGTCCCATGTGAAATTTAAAATTCCTCCCTCCTTCCTTCCACTATTCACATTTCACACAATTAATGATATGCGCTAAAAAAACAAACTGTTTTTTTCTCATCCTGACCATTGTAAAGTCAAGAGACTATAGTATAAAAAAAAGTGTGTGTACGGACACGGACATGAACTTGATGGAATAATCATGGTGGGCAAACAAGAGGGAGAAGACATCCATTGGGAAATGGCGGAAGAGAAGAAGACGTCGGAAGTTGGAACATTTCACAATTACTTTAGTTGGAAATCAAGTGTATGAGTGTGTGTGTGTGTGTGAATGGGAGAAGGAGTATTTTTGGTATTGCTTTAGTGCATGTGAAATACTCTTGGACTTTTACGTTCATGCATAGTATACAACGCTACTACACATTCTGTATACATCTACCGTCTTCGTAATAGTTGAGAGTTGAGAGTTGAAGGTTCTGCGTGTGTCATATCGATCTTTGGTATGGTATGGATAGCAAAACGAGTACGGATGCAACCAAGCAAAAATCCTTAAACTCACTACATAGAGAAACCGGTCTCTTCTTCACTTTTTCACCGAATACCAACCAAACACCAAAGAAGTCCTTGCCTCTCTCTCTCTCTGTCTCTCTCTCCCCTACTCATCTCTTCCCCTTTTCTCTCTCTCCCTCCAGATGCTTTCACTTTTATTCCAACTTTCACTTTGACTCTCCTTCATTCACATCTTGACACAGACAAACCAAACACGAAGGAAAATACCCGGAGCGGCCTCCAACTCTCAACCCAGAAATTCAGAGAGAGACAGAGAGAGAGAGTAAAAGTAAAAAGGAAGGGAAGAAGAAAAGGGAAATGAAAAGGATCCCAAAGAAACGTGAAACGAGAGAGTCACACACTCAAACATTCAGATAGAGAGGGAATGTGTGTTACTGTAGGAATATGTGTAGAGGGAAAAAGTGAAAGTGAACCCATTTCCAACCTCAACCATCCAGAGAGCGAACTCTGTGAAAATCCAAACAAATGTAAACTACCGACTCCCGACGACCATGAATAATACTCCACTACTGCATATACTACCGTCTCCAGTCTTCACCCAAGCTCTCACATAAAAAGTCATCTCCCATTCACCGTAAATCTGAATTTACTTTCACTCTCAACTTTCCAACTGATCGACTGTCTCTTAACATAATAGTATAAGACTTGGTTGCAAATCCCAAGGATTTTATAGTCAAATTCAGCCATGTAATTCTGTATAAGTTTCCAATATTTTCATTTTCTTTATTCTTCTGGGACTCTCTCGAGACTTTATCTTCTCTTTCTTTCTCCTTTTCTCTCTCTCTCTCTCTTTCTATCTACTTCCAGATCTATTCATATGTCCATGAGTGTACGCATACACAGATATGACTCAATCTTCAATCCTCAATACATTTCCTTCTGTACGCCATTCTATTGATATTGAACACGGAACGAAAACGAAAGAGCCTCGTGCATTACTCCTTTCCTTTTTCCTTTCCCTTCTTACTGTCACACTTTTACTCGTACTTCCACTCCCAAAAATCACCTTCCTCTCCGGACAACATGAAAGCATGGAGCATCGATGCAATAGCACGCTCTTCATTTCTATACAGACTCTCTCTCTCTCTCAATCTGTACTTTCTTTTAGTATGGACAACTCAAACTTTCTCCATTCACATTTGTTTATGACTCCTTGTTCCACGTGTATGGGAAGACATTACACCATTACACGCTCTCCAACTTTAAACGAAACCAAACGAAATATGAGGAGGAATTGAGAAAATAAAAAATAATGTAGTAACTTTTCAAATATCAAATAATCTCAGGGAAATAGAATACAATTGGGAGAACTTTTTTTTTTCACAAGTACCAAAGACAAAATGTTATTTAAACTCGTGTAGTAGTTTCTCAGTTGACTTGATCTGATTGTGATTTGGAGTCAAATCCAGTTTAATTGACAATATGCCTGGCCAATCTGTTACTCCCATCTAAAATCGAATGGATTCGCACAATCATTCATTCGACGCAGTCTGCATTTGTTCTGCTTTGAGCTCAACTTCTGTTCCTCCGATTGGGACAGACGCGCTTGTGAGAGTAAAATAATAAAGTTTCTTCGAATAAGTATATACAAAATACAAACAGCACAAACATTGTTTGTAAACAGTAAACATTGTCCGGCTTGTTTTTGTCCAGGGTTTTTCCCCCCTCAGCTCCGAGTTGAGATATTTGTCTGAGTTTGTGTTCTTGCTGTTTGGGAATGTATTTACATATGTATGCAAATTTGTTTACGAGTTGTTGTTAAATGTCGAGAGTCGTAAGTTTGCTTTTGCGTTCATTCCCGTAGTGACTCTCAGCCGTCTCATGGCGATGACAGTCACTGACCCAGTGTAGTGACATCACACATCACCATTGAATTTCTCTGTCTGTCTCTGGGAGATTGGCTAGACTTTATCTGGATATTGACACATACGATATTCACATGCAACATGCTTTTGGTTTCTCTGAATCCTCAATTCTGAATTCACAGTCGTCTAACTGAATTCCACGCTCAAATCCGGCTTGTGAAAATATGTCTGGGAAAAGTTAGCCTTGTCCAATAAAAATGACAATAACTCTTTCGTTCCTTGAACTCCTTTCCATTCAATTTCATTCATACGATATGCAGTAAACATCAATTGGACATTTGGCACCCGAATCCACCCCCCAAAAAACCAAATGGTAGAAAACTGGGCAATGCAATTTCTTGTAGCCTTGCAACAATAACAATGGGTTTATGCGAACACACACACACTCTGTCTCTCTCTCTCTCACTCTTTTGATTCCATTCATCTCGCGAGTCCCCACCATCCAGATTTTTACAAGAGCAGTCTAGAAGCATCTGTGTAAAAGGCCAAGACATGTGGAAAAGAATAGGGAAAATCTGAAAATCCAAACCTTTTTTTTTGGCACAAGGAAACGCTCAGCTTCAAAGAAAAAACTCTTTTTAGAACAAGAAGAAGAAGAAAGTGAAGGAAAAGGGAAAAGACAGAGAACATACGCAAAGAATATAAAAAGTAAAATATTGTTAATCCATTGAGACGAGAAATTCCCCAACAGTCCCAAGAATTCTTGTAGAATGCGAATTCGAATGAGAATGAGAAAGAGAAAGAGAAAGTAAAAGAGAGAAAGAGAATGTGGAAAAGATTTGGCAAATTGTTGAATAGATTATTTGAGTCAGTGCCAACAACTACGTCTGCTATTTCTATTCTCTCTGGTCCATTCTCACAGTCTCTCTCTCTCTCGTTTTACTCAAAGAGTACAATCAAACGTCAGCGAGAACGCAAACTCATTTATTAGTTCAATTGACCACAAATGCTTTCCCTCTCTCTCCCTCTCGTTGCACTCTCTCCCCACTTTTTCTCTCAACTCTCTCACGTAACACATTTCATTAGTTTACTCTCTCGTTAAACATCAAATAGTTGAATGACTCCTCATTCATCACAATGTGTAATTATTTATTGGAATAACTTGGACAAAATTACTCAAATTGAATCCCAACTGCGATTGCGATTGGGATGTTGATTGGGTGCAGAAATTGTGTGTAAATTACATTTAAAATAAATGATATTGTAATATCGAATTACCCAAAATGACTTTTACTTTTCCGACTGGGGGGAAACAAAGATTAGTGGAATGCTTTTTGAACTCTGAACAGATTCCTTTATCTCTTTGAATTCTGAGAATGTTCATTCCCTATTTCCTCTACTATTTGATTTTACAATCGTCCAACTCAAACATGGGGAAATGAGAATTGCTCCTACAAACTACTACTACAGATACTACAGGGAAAGGAAAGAAAGTGGGGGGAAGAGAAGAAGGGAATTCCAAATCTCTTTTTTCCTCAGGATAAAAAATGAGGTTCTTCTCCCAATTTTGTGCGTTAATCTCCGGGATTTAGACAGCCAAGCAATTTTCACTTGCTCCTCTCCTCCACCACTCTCTAAACTCTAAACTATATACATACTCTCAACCATTTACTCCGGACATTGGTTTTTACTTTTTATAATCGTAGATCCTTGTATAAAGTAAACGCAGGTGACAGATAACGATGCTCAAATAAACGTAATGGATTCTTTCAAAGTCCATAGGATCAGATTTTAAAGCTCATCCTCAACTGAAAAGAGAATTCCCCCCATACAAATAACAAATAAGACAATATATGGACAATCCCAACTTCATCTTCACTAAGTAAAAGTGTAAACTCTGTTTGACTAAGGAAAGAAAGTCGACCTCAAAGACCACCACAGCTTGTTGTATGCACTACTTGTTAGTTGTAATCTGTTGGGCCATTCTGTCCTTGAGGTTCACCATGTGTAGCGGCGTAAATTTATTAATGTGATGTATTGAAATGTGGTCATATGTACATGCTTGGATTTTGGGTTGTTTGAGTGTAAAATGTACATAGTTAGTTCGTGTATGTAGATACATGACATTTGGGAAGTTACACAAACACACACACACACATAGACAGAGGAGATTGGGAGATCCGAGGAGAAAATAGGGAGCGAGGAGGAAGTGGTGACAATTAAAACAGCGACAGGAACTTTCTAATCACCTTTCCAACAGAACCCAGAATGCAAAGCCTCGCCCCAACGTACCAACCATCATGAAGGCATAGCCAGAGCAGCAAGACAAAAAAGATGGAGAGTATATGTAAAGAACGAGAGAGAAAGAGAAAGGCCTCAATCCTACAAGTACAAGAGTACAAGTCTACGGGAAACCAATGGGATACCAACTACCAACTATTAACTATCAACGCCAAAGGGATATCTCGCACCTAAATTACTTTGTTCTCATCGTCATCGTCATCGTGTACATGTAGACTTTAGACTCTAGATTTCAGACTCTAGACAGAAGAGACACTCTCACTCTCACCACTCTTTCTATCTCTCTCTCTCTGTCTCTCTCTCACACTCTTTCTCGTTCACACTTTTTCCTTCGTGTGTATGTATGTTTGTGCATACAGTCGAGGAGCACACTGTGCGAGATTCCCCATTTTGAGGGATGTGGAGAGAGAGAGAGAGAGAGAGAGAGAGAATGTGGTAATAAGGGGAAACTTGCCATGGTTCTGGACTATCGCCATCATCATGCTCCCCTTCTGCCCCCTCTCCCCCCTCTTCCATGGTAAATTCTACGGGAGTTCGTATGTAGTTTGTAATTCTCATCGTCTATACGGATACTTTAGGTTCGTCTGTATATCTCTCCAAACTACTGTTCACACTGTACAGCTATACAACTTCAATTTTCCATTTAAATAACTTTCCGCCATTCTCCAGTAATTAAATCATATCAAAATCGAATCAAGCCTCTACGAAAAGATTTCACAGCCACTAGCTCCCTTCTTCTTCTCATCTTCTTCTCTTCTCTACTCTCTCTTCTCCCCCAAATGACTGAACAAACTACTCCTGTATATTTTCATACAAAATATTGCACACTTTCACTCTCCTTCTCTTTCTCCCTCTCTCTCTCTCTCTCTCTCTCTCTCTCTCTCTCTCTCTCTCTCTTTCGTGTTCAATTTCCATCCTTAGACTTTTTCCATGTTATTCTGTGGATCCGTTGAGCACAAAACAAGAGTGTGAAAATAAGTTTCAATGTCAGTGTTAGCCATTCTTAATTCTTAGACGAGAAAACGGAAAATTCCGTAAAAAAAAGAATATGTGTAAGAGGGTAAAGCGTGCGGATACAGATAATTTCAATTTATAGGAAATGATCAGCTTTGACGGCCTCATTTTGGATTTCTCTGATACTAAGACAGATTGCATTGTTAGTGACGGATTATTCTCGTTTAATAATTTTGCAATCACCATGCTAATGAGTAATGATTGTAAATAATAAGATTTTTCAGTAAAAGTCAAACAAAAGGAACTATTTTACACCCTTTTTATCAAATGTGAGATGTGTCTTATTTTCTTATTCAAGTAGAAATCTCTTTCAAATCCTATTTGTAGTTGAAGAGTTGGTATATATGTACATATATATTTCCTTGGATATCTTTTATTGAAAAAAAAACCATTGTCACTGTCATTATCACTGTTATTGTCGTTGGTTCTAATCTGGCGTAAATGATGGCTCAATTTGAAAAATACAATTCCCATCTCACACATTTTTCTTCACTTTATTCCCCTGGAGAATTGTAAATCTTTTTGTAAAAAAAAGGACAAATGATGATCGAAAGCATTGCAGGGAACGATTCTTTTTTATTGGGGAAACGGACATTTGAGATTGAGAATCAAATGATTTTTATATGGGTGGATACATTCATACTAATTGTCGATATATGTAGGATCTTGATATAACATATAACCAACAGCATACAGATACAGAGGCAAATATTTTATTCGCTTCCTTAGCTTGATGGCATTTTCCACATTCCCTGGTTCAGACACTGCACTAACGATAAGCATGATTAGGTAAAAGATCCCTTTCACTTGGTGAGCTCAACAGTGGATGAGTCAACTACTTGTCCTGTCTCTTGTGTCTGCGGAGAGTTGTGTAATAATTTTGTTTACTGAAACATTGTTCATAAATGCAGGAGAGTGTACAAGTTTATAAGGATAAGAATGAAAATCTCATGTGATGTGATGTCTTTGTTGCAGGAAAGAGAGAAGGAGAAGAAGAAAAAACATGGAAGGAGAGAATGAGAGTCGTGCAACAAAAGCTGTATGTAAGTGACCCGTGGTTTGTGTGGCTTGAAAACACATCTTAACTTGGCTCCTTTGACTTTGAGAGAGGAGTCTGGCCTCTTGTCTTCTTATCTGACGTCCTTTCTGTAAACCTCACATGCGTACATTCCATTTAAAAATGTACAGATATCATCATCATAATGATATGATGAAAAATTGTGGTCCTCGTCACAAAATGTCAAATCTACATGTGATCAGTGAATTATGAATATAGAGTGAGAATATAGTGGAAGAGAGGAGAGCGAGATAGAAAAGGAACAACGTGACAATGATGACAGAATCATGAAATTGGAGAATTATCATGTGTTTTTGTGAAAAACGAAAAAAATAAAAAGGAAGCAAAAGTATTAAACTTTTACGCAGTGTCCAAAGAAACAACAAGATGTGAGAGTGACAAGAAATAAAACGTGAAAGAACAAAAAAAAAACATTGACGGACCAAGTGTATCGAGAACAGTCCCTCGGAAGCCAGCGAGGAATATCCATCTTTATTATAATAATCAAGAAAAGCTTCTCATCACGAAGAAACATCTTTGACATTTTTTTTATTGTTGAATGCCACGCAACAGAATACAGCAGACCAACACACACAACAATCATCCATTATGTACGCTATGACATTCGATGTGCATCTATCTCTGACTTTTCACATTTGACCACTCCATCCATCAACATATATATAAATGTCCCCGGAAAAAATCCGACTACCACTATGACTACTCGCACTCACCTGACATTGTACGTGCTCATTTCCTTGCTATTAAAGTGTAATGATGACGCTGAGTGACTCTAATTCTAAATATGCTACAATTATTGTTATTATTGCTACATTTCATGGAGAATTCGCTTACTTTTTATATACTATCTTCATCTATATGTGTCTCACCGTCTCGACTCGTTGATTGGTGATGTACTCAAGTTGAAGTTGTTGAACGAGAGTTGCGGGTGGAGGATTTTGTCCTTTTTTTCTCTCTGTTGGCACTGCCATTGATATCGTGAAAGAGCTTGTGTGTATGTATATTATATATATGTGGTGTGTGTGAGAGAGAGAGAGTGAGCGTGTTGTTGGTCAAGTGAAAGGGAAAAGGAAAAAGTATCTGACGCCAAAAGGGTGATTACAAGTCCAAGTATGTGGTCCATCGTCAGTTCCATGAAGCTTCTACGAAAGCCCTCAAAGAGGTAAGCAAGCCCCCGAGTCACTCGGATTCTCTCGTTAGTAGTTGTAATTATCAATTATTTCTGATTCGTAATTAGCTTCAACATTAACTTTTTTAATGCCATTCTTGTGTTCTCCATGTGTTTTTTGGGTTTTTTTTTTATTTTTCGTGCACAATAACCTATGAAATTGTGCAAGTATGCATAGTCTATCTGTAGATGTTACATGTAAAGTAAGAGTACCACTGCATGCACATACATTCATTTTATTTTTTGAGAAAAAAAATACTCTTATAAGCCAATAGTTTATGTAACGTCATTCGAAACTGCAAATTGCAACTATACACACGGTCTCTAACTCTGCCTTTTTATCCTTGGCCATAAAAGCAGTATTACAGGCCAGTTGAAAAATTCAAGTTATTTACATGCATGTCAAATCTTGTCTCATCATCTTCATTCATTAAGAAATGGCGTCATAGGGTCTTGGGTAGAAAAACCAAAAGAATACTACATAATCCTCACTATTTGTGTGCATGCTTGTTGGTGTAAATTTTTGTTGGTATGTATGCTGCTCCCTCTTTTCCTTATGACAAATACATTTTTTTACAATTACAAATACATATAGACAAATCTGTAAAGAGAGAGAGAGAGAGAGAGAGAGAGAGAGATTATATTTTAATTATATTTACTTTTTTTCTTCTTCATCTTATTCATTCTTCTTTTCTTTGAGCCAATCTTTTCAATTTTTATTGCAAAGGCGGGTCCATTTGTACTCGTACCTATAGTTACTTTTTGAAATCGAAAAATATAAAAGGACGCTCTGCTGAGCAAAACCATTCATTGACCATTAGTTCATTCGTTTATCTTGATTTAATTTATTATGTAAAATTTAAACAGTTGAATTCAAGCATGGCAAGATGATGTTGTGGTAAATTTTTTTCTTTTACAGAATTCTAGTGTGTAGACTTGTCATGTGTCTTATATAAATGATCAGGATCTGAATTTAAATGCCTTGTCACTTGGTCTTGAACCGCACCCGCAAATATATATTTACAAATATCGATTTTCCACTAAATTTGTCAATTTACGGATAACGAATAATAGGAATCAATAAATTAGAATATTTTTTTCCCCTTCGTACAATTGAAATTTGCATGAAACAAGAAAAAAACTTGAGAATTTTTTCTCTTTGTATTTATATATTAAGAGAAAAAAAGCGACTGTCTATATAGCTTTACAGATTTTACCAAATCACAAACGCCAACGAAACAATCCAAGCTCACGATTGCAGAAACATGATACGATAAGGAATAAGGAGAATTGAAGAGAAAAAAAACATGCGGCGTTTGCATGCTGCTTATTTTTTGTAGATGATATAAGTTGGAAAGTAAACCTTCATTGATACTTTCAAATAGTTGACTTTTGCATTATTTAACATCCGCATGTATTTCTATGGTATGTAATTCTACTTTTGTCTTGTTTTTTCCTCCTCATCATTCCCAAAGGAACAAACGAGTATCGGTATATGACTGTTTATAATGGTCGTGTGTGTGTGTATGTTCGTGTGCACTACTTGAATTGTTCAGATTTGCAATGATAATGATTATGATTCAAGACTGTATACAAGCCTATTCTCCATTCTACCTGTTAAACTTGCTACGCATGACATGGAATTTGCAAAAGAAAAATATGAAGCCTACTCGAATCGGCGGAATTCAAATCCATTGATGCATAATATGTAGAATGTGAATTGTATGTGGCATCAAAATCTTGATAATTCCAAGACGGGCAAAAACAGTTAAAGTTTGTGATCTAGACTTTGGATTCTAGACAAAATATCCATCAAATGTAAAGTTGTGAGTTTGTCGGCATATTTTTCTTTGACATACATAGATTGAATTTTTTCTGTGTCTGTCTGTTTTCTTCTTTTGCATTGTTGCATTGCACTCTATACTGTACTGTACTGCTCTTCTTACATTTAATTTACAAAATCCCAAATGATCAGGTGGTGTGCTTGTGGTTCATGCATAATGTCTGTGTGTGTACGAGTTGATATAGTTTATGTTTATACTGTACATACCGATGCCTTTTCCAAAGTACGAAATCGTTAAGGACGAAGGGCGCATTTTCCATCTCTCTTTTGTCATTTTCCATCCCCATTTGAAACACACTCTGGGAGACTATTAAAAGTAAGAAGAAGTAAGAAGAAACTTTTATAAATAGCGTGCGAGAAGGCATTTCTAGAATGAAGAAGTATATATGCAAGTAGAAAAAGCGTGCAAAGAATAAAGATTTCCATACTGCACCACAACAGAACGAAGAAGGAGAAGAAGAGCCTCACACAATAATTCATATGAAATAAAGTTTTATGGCGCACGGTTTAATTCATCCTTATTGTTGTCTTGTCTTCACCCATCGCAACGATATAAAAACACCCAACAACAACAAACCATGCCATGGCATCGTGTAATCGGAAAATCAAAATGGACGTATTTGGATGCACTGACACTGACTGTCTTTTTGCACGGTTTTTCTCCATCTCCCCCTCCTGGCATTATACATGTAGATCCTTTCCATATGGATCCCCATTCTCTTTCGTTACTCACCTGCAAAATCTCAAAATCCATGCACAAGTGAGGGAGAGAGGTACAGGTGTATTATTTGGTATAGTATATGCACGTAAGTATGGACGAGAGAGGATTTGAAATAGGCAATATTGTACAGAGAATATGGAACTTGCGTCAAAGGAGGGAGATAAATGCGTTGGATTACACTGGTGTGCTATATGTATAGCCGTTACGAATTGTTATTATCATCATTCATAATTGGTTGCGTAAGATCTGTACTCTGACTCTCTGATTGTACATACCTATATCAAAAATCTTCAAAGAGGAAAACTCGAAAAGGTTCGTGCCGGTTCACTTTTGAATCCCTCCAAACCTGTTATCGCCACACAGTCGACTTCTATACTCGGTAATGCATCTCATCTTCTCTCTATTACAATTCTCGTTCACTCTATACAATACACCAAATATTATTATTATTATTATTATTACTTCATCATCAAACTATATGGATTTAAAATCAAACTGAAACTGACCAATGTATATATCGTACTGTAGCAAAAGCAAAGGGTAAATAATTGCATAATTCGACAAGGGTCTGTATGGCAAAAAAATACATTTAAATTGTACACACACATGCAGGTAGGTAGGTATAGGTATACATTTCGGTGTTGGACAGGTAGTATTGGTTTTGGTGAATCGATGCTACAGGGTATGGTGTAAAATTAAAATTAGATTCGTCTTATTTAAAATATATACTTTGTTCATGTCTTTTGGACTTTGCTTTGGACATCCTCGGAGCTGTGTGAGTCCGGAACTCATTTGACAATTCATCTTGAACATCTTGAAATAACTTTTCCCTCAAGTTTGCATTGATTCGTCACGATGAACTCCCTTCAAACTCTCAAATACGCTGGAATTTCAATTTGAATATAGCTGTGCAAGAAATTGCGAATAATAAAAAAAAATTGCAGTCTTTGACTTGTAGTTTGAAGTTTGTAATAAAAATATAGGGAAATGAAAATGTGGAGATTTAATACAAACGAAAATTATGGGTTATTGTATTTATTCTTTTAAACTAACGCAAACTCAACAATATTTAGTTTGAAACTGCAAACAAAAAGCACATCGACAATATTTTATGTGTTTTTCTCTGCAATTGGAACAGCAGGTGTATGGAAAATTGTGGTTTTCAATTAAATCTGAAATTTTATAATTCATAATTTGTTGTTTAACGCTCGTCATGTTGTTTTATGAATTCGGGTATACAATATCTATCTGTACTCAATTCTGTACGTGTGCCGCTCAAGTTGTACCTCAATGAATATGCATACAAAATGCATATTTACGTGTATGTGAGGATTCAGTAATGGATTTTGATGGGGAGGCAGTACTATGTTGTGACTTATTGCTTTTTTGTGTGCGCAGAAAAAAAAATTGAATTTGAGCGTGTAGAAACGACAAGTCCAAGTTTTATGGAAAGCCGCATACAATTGTAGAATGTAACGTTAATAATTCTATACATATGTTTGTGTATGGTTGTTCAGGCTTTATGCTGCGCCTTTGAAACTTGGAAATTGTTTAAAACTCTCTTATAGAAAATTCATCTTGTGTAAAGGCGGTCGGGACAGCAATTATTAGGGGGATGTTTAAAAGGGTAGAGAAAAGAAAAAAATCCGCAATTACTGTTCATTGCCTACACCAAGTTCATGCCTTTCCCCTCATCGTAATGGATGAGTAAATAAACTCATTGTGCGTGTGTGTGTTCCTTCATATTCGTACTTGTGTATATCCGGCTCCATCCTCTGTTCTTATTTCTTGTCATTGTTTCAATGTAGTATACATACACACTATAGGATGAAGCATTTAAGTAAAACAACAATATACAATAAATGGTTTTCCAAGTTTTCTTTCATTTTGTTGTGGAGTTAAAAGTATACCACAAGTAGCCACAATCCTCGTAATTATTATTGTTATTCGACTTCCATTTTCTATGTTTTCCATTTCAAAGTGGAAAAATCCACTTGGGTTTTGAACTATTGAATTAAATTTATTAGCGGTCAGTCCACATGGCTCCAAGTCTCCTAGACTTACAGAGAAAATGCTTTGCTGTAATTTGAAGAAAACAAGGGGAAAAATGGCATCGTTTCTCGTTCATCGTGCGGCTTTCTTTATGAGTTAGATCAACTCAAAAACAAATTCAAATGTAATTTCTCATCAAAAATTTGACGGATATTTGATATTTCAACACATTTTACGTTGACCGTCTAACGACTGTCTACGTGATTCACTCTCAAACTGAAAAAAAAACTACTGATCGTTTTCAGGTTCAAGTTTGAAAGAAATGTGCGAATTTTGAGTTAGTGTGAGTTTTGTATTGTGCAATTTTATAAAACAAAAACAATGTGGGATCCTCAGTGTTTAGTATAATTTGTTTCTTTACATTTTGGAGTTAAGCTTTAGAGCAAGAAAGAAAGAAAGAGAGTAATGGAATGAAAATGCATGTACAGAGAATCTAATCAAATATCAGTATAATATTTGCAAAAAAAACCTGGTTGACGAGAGGGAGAGAGAGAGAAATAAGTTAATGAGAAAACCGACAAATTTGACGAGTTACGACGTGAATAAACCTAAATAGACGGGACTTTGATAATCCCAAATTATAATTTTAATGGAATTTAGCTGATGTTGTTCAGCAACTTAGAATATCAGAATGTGGTTATGGCTATCATGTCTTGGGAGATTTTTATTATATTTCAAAAGATCAACAGCAAATTGTAAATTAAGATTTTGTTTTTACCTGAATCAAACTGCCTCATTTCTTTTTAACGACCACTTTGAATCCAACTTCACCTTATTACTTTGTGTGGATGCATACCAAGCCATAATTTACTACTGACTGACGATTTATGAGTCTGTAAAAAAAAACTCTTTTTGACTACTACACGAGCAACTGGATAGTCACACACATCAACTCTGAATTCAAATTCAAAGTATATATATACATACATGAGGAGAAATTATGATCAAATGAACATTTTCTTCCATGTAAATCCGACGATGAGTTTTCAATGTGTGAATTAAGTTGTGCAAGTCTGTCTGTTCATTTTACTACCTACAAAACTTGAAAAGTTTTTATTCTGTATATATAGTGAGAGTAAAAACGTACTCGAACACACAATGTATGGAGAGAGGTCTGCCTCATTCAAATCTACTCCCTCTGATAGACATCATATAGGAATTTTTTCCCCAATTTTTTATAAATATATATAAAGTTTCATGTGCATAACATGATATGCATTCACTCCGTTCCGTAGCTCAGTTAGTCCTTTGCCTTCGAAGGGTCATTAAAATATGATTTCAAGTCAACATCAACAGAATTAGGATTCAATTTACAGTCCTGCTGTGAAGCTTAGAAAAGAACAAAAATGCATAGTATATCTGTATATACATGCACATGAACTGGACTTACAAGCCGAGAATACACGGGGAGGTTTTCTTTTTATTTCATTTATATAAAAAAAGTGAATAATATCGTAAACGGGAAAAGTCACACTGGCATTAAAAAAGTCTTGGATAAGTATCTCAAAGTGTATATTTATATTGTGACTTTGGAGTATCTTCTATATCTCCAAGTAAGTCTTAACGAGTGAGTGAGTGAAACGGTGGGAAAATATGTTTTTTATATTTCAATCTATGTCAATGTTGAATCTCTCTCTCCCTCCCTTAAAAATTTCCCAAGTCAAATAATATCCTTTTTATGCGAGTCACTGATTTTATTCTCCTTTGTTTCTGCTGAGATTCTCTTACACTGGCAACATTCCGTATATCGTTAACTTGATGTAGCTTCATTTCCATTTCCTTTAAAAAAATTATACTTCTTCCAGTCTTTACCCTACAACTAGATTTTAAATTTTTTTTCTTCTTCATGAAATGATGATTTATGATGGACTGTCATCAGTATCGATTTCAATGAAATATCCAGCATAAATTATACTGCGTATACATACAGATGTAATACAAAGGACAGCTTTGAAAAAGGCGAATGTAGAAGTTTCAAAGCTTTTTTGCATGTTCAAAGGCCTCATTTGTATGCTACACCATCTGTGCAAGGAATTCAAAGACGTTCAAATATCTTTGTCTTTTGCAGTCTTTGATAGTTCTGATGGTGCGTTGTAGAGCCCGCCGTCGTCATTGTTGAGTTGAAGAAACTGTGAAGTTTTTTTAGTGTTGTTGGACGCCCCATTATGATACTTACTATGAATTACAATGTGTTCATTCATGTCAGATTTCGTTATGGGCAGGGTGCAAATATTTTTAATCCGCTATAATGATTCAACGAATTTGCATGTTTGTGTGTACACATACATCATTTCATTGTACAAATGACAGAATAAAGACCAAATTCAAATGCATATTTTCTTCGAGGAAAAGAAAAAGCTCCCGGAAAATGGCATTGCATTGCATTGCATGGCACTAAATATTCTCGTATTAAATTTAAATTTTGTAATTTCAATGTATATACGGCAAGGAAAAACATGTGGGTCTGTAACCGGATAGGAAAGAACTAATCTGCTTTCCGTATTCCATATTCCATATATTTCATTCAATTTTTTCAAAAAGACATTTTACTTTTGAGAATTATTTGACATTCGAGTAAGTAAATACTAAGTAGTAAAGAGTCAACAGTATTAGTTTCATTTAAAATCATGAAATGATTTATGAAAAATATATACAAAAAAAAATTCGGTTAGCTCTTTGATAATTTGTAATAAAAATGTAGACTCGACGTTTGCATGTTTGGCAAATGAGATTTTAGCAAATTATATCCAAAAAATATATCAACGTAAACGTAAGTAAGTAGTATCTGTATAGAATAAGTAGGAGCATGTGAACATGACATGTGTATTATAAATTCAAAGGCGATGATTTGTGAGTGGTCTGAGGCAAAAAAGAAAAATGCAATTTAGCAACTTGGATAAAATAGAGAGACAGAGAATGAATTTGGAGTCTGGAAAAAAAACATGAAGATGGGGGATTGTAAATTATGCATTGGAGTATATAGAGAGAAATGAGAAATGTTTATTGAGTTTATGGAGTTCAATTCCGGTGTAAGTGCGAGTGTTTGCCTGCCATATATTTGTGTTTTAGTGACAAATTATGCAAAAGCTTCAAATTTTATAGGTAAGGTAATCTCTCTGTGGGACTCATCATCATAATCGTATAGAATTTCATTTGCGCGTGTGTGTGTGTTTGTGGACGTTTGTGAGTATGTGTGAGTAAAGTCAGAAGGTAAAATGATCAGTGCAAATCCTATTCTCCGAACGGGTTTTGACATTAATGTACAATCAAATCCCATACTTTAAATTTTCTCTGAAAAATTGCCCACTTGTAAAATCTTGGATTACGGTTCGTCTTCCCTTTCTTGGGATGTCCGAACTTACAGAACGTGAAGACTCTCTCTCTCTCTCTCTTTCTTTTTCTCTCTCTCCATCTCTCTATCGTTTGAGAGAGTAAACAATTATCTTTCAAGTGTGTTTGAGTGAATGCAGTGAGGACTGGACGTTCATTTGACAGGTTCTGGTGTTTCTTCTTCGTGTTAACCGTCTCTGGTCTCGCTTTTTTTCCTTTATAGTTAGTGTAGCTGCATAGCACCTTGTAAAAACTCGCATGCCAAGCCGGAATCAAAAAATTCATAATGCAGATAAGGTGTGACTTAAAAATTTTCTATTTATCTCAGCATGAACCTGATTAAGTAGAGATGAGCGGAAAGGAAGCAGACGTATTTACATATTTATTATTTACGTGAGTCATTTAGACGAAGGAGACGAGGGGGGAAATGCCTCAAAGTTTTTAAAACTGGTTACAGTTTTTTTGCCACATCTCTTTCTCTCCCTCTGCCCCTCTCCAGTTTACCTTTTCATAAACACTACATAATGAAATCAAATGTTCAATTATCAATTTTTAGTTTTGGAGGAGGCAAAAAAAAATATTTGTAGTCATTTCTTCTCTGCCTGCTCGCATGGACAGCGTTGAAAATCCTCCGTTCATCCTCCTTTAGTCATTTACGCATTCTACTCTCGTACGTACACACTCACATGATTATTATGTATTTATTATTACGGTATTTTCCTTTCATTTGGCTGTCAGTAATGAAAATTTACACCCCAACAAAATATTTTTCACAACTTTTCCCTCTCTTTATTTTTGTAAACAAAATCAAAATATAACATAACAGCAATTTTTTTAAAGGGGATAATCCCTAATCGCATTTTTTTTGTATGAACGGAAAACCCTTTTTTCTCATTTGATGATCTTTGCACTTTGATCCCACCATCGATGGAACGACGACCAGCGACCTAATTGAGAGCGCACACACAGTTTGTACTCATACACATGCATATATAAAAGCTCATATCATTTTTTATGAGGATCCAATGAAACAATAAATGCACATTAAAGATTAAACTTTCAAGTTTAATCGAATTCTTGAATTTGGAGTTTTATCTTTGCTGTAGATTAGGACTATTAAAAAACAATTAAATTGTGATGACTTCTAGTGATTAAAATTTCTAAAAAAAAATGCTTTAATTGCCAATAAAAGTATCATATTAAATATCACTGACGTGGTGGTGATGGTCGAGTAAGAATGAAACTGTCGGCTAAAAAGTTGTCATGCATTTCAATATTTTAAATGAGTGATTTTGAAAAATAATAAGAGTTTTCTTGAGTGCATATGCAAAACGCAAACGCACTCACTTTCTTTCGTTCCATATCGTTCAAGTTGAGTGAGGATGGACGATGATGAAGAAGAAGATTATGAAGAGTAAATTTTAATCCAAGTTTATAATTTATAATTCGTTTTCTACTACTGTCAAGTGGTTGTTCGGCATCGACATTATGAGCACAAGTTGAGGAGAAAAATAAAATTGCTGTAAAGTCAATGTCTGTGTCAGTGACATGGAATTAACTGATTAGTCGTTACTCCTCAGTTTTTGTCTAGTGTGTAGGACTCTGAAATTTCCTATTGTAGAATCCCTAGACCTACATGATACTACTCTCTTTTGTCAGCTTACAATTAACTCGAGACTCTCAGAGAAAGCAGTGGAAAAGGCAAGTATATGTACGTATATTTATTTACATGCAAAGGATAGGATAGTGCCCTGAGCATTGTCCATTGACAAGGGCGTCGTAAACTCTAAACTCTCGTAATGTCAAGCTTATGAATTCCGAAAGTGTGTCCACATGTCGAATCAATTTATTGAACTCCAACGCAGTTATTAAATATCATTGATTGTTGAATTGCAAATTGTGAATTACAAATGGGAAATGGCAAATGATGAGCAGGGCTTATCGAGTGTGTAACTTGTCTAGTTTTGAATCATATATATATTATATTGCCTCCAGCTTTTACGCCTACAAACTCCTAATAGCTAAATAATGTAGTTGGAGTTTCCGTTAGATACAGAATAATAAAAAATCTTGCATTTATTTACACGCTCAACATCATAAGAATTAAAGAATTTAAGCTACATTGAAATATGAGAAATATGATCATCCAACTCTGACATTATTAGGATGGTCTATATCTTAACCATCCTCATTTTATGATCTTATATATACGAATGACACAATTTGTATTTGAAAACAAAAGCTTTTTTCTACAAATTTCTCGCTGTAGTACTCACAATAATTTGGCACTAGTATATAAAATTATTCAGTTACAATATCAAAGTTATAAAGTGTAAAGTAAAATAAAAATGGAAATGTTCTACGTACAGATGCATGTACCTAAGTTTAACGTCGTAATTTCCTACTAAATATCTATATGCTATACATGTAAAAAATGAGGAAAATTTCATGGTCTTGTGCGTAATGAACATGTGAGGATGAGGAGACACAATATTGGGAAGAAACCTGTGGGCTGATTTCAACGTGTACACAAATAATACAGTGCGTATGTTAATCTTGTATGAGAATCTTTTGATGATTTTTTACAATGGGGAATTCATTTTGAGGTGCTGTTGAATGTCTCAATTCTTAATCTTATCATTTTAAAAGATTGATTCATACGTAGAATAATGAATGCAGAAAATCCCTTTGGATGATTTTTTGAATGTTGATTTTGGTTTTTGGCTTTGTCCATCGTCATCCTTTTCCTTGAGTTGGAGAGCGAAAACAAAAAGCCATGAGTGTAATCCAAATCACGCAACAACTGCCATATATTTCACTTCATTTTCATTTTCTACTGGGCTTCAATTTGTCTGTATACTTGAAGTGGAAATATACGGACATAGCAAAAATTCCATTGATACATTTCCTGTGAGGATTATAATTGGGATTATAGTTTGCATAAAAAGATGCCCTTATGCATATGAGGATGCTGCTCAAAATCCTACCAGTATAGTTTTGCATCTCTGTCCTCCTGTGTACATACAATACACAGGATAAATAATGCTGGATTTTGTGTTCCGTTCATTGGATTGAAGACTCTCTTGGTTTTCCGAAACTTTTTGGTTTCCTTGCAATATAAATGTGTATAGTGTTCAAGATAAAGTATATATATATATACACAAATATGTAGAAAGTTATATTAAATAAATGGGAAGATTTTCATGAGATTTTATAAATTGAATGTTGAACGATGACGTTAAAACCAAAGCCAATGCCGATGGAAAAAAAGCTACAGGCAGATTTGGTATTAGACTGCAGAAGAGCATAACAGAGGCTCTGTACAAAATTCTGTAGTCATTTGGTTGAAAGAAAGGTTTAAGATTAAGAAAACGCTTTGGAAGTAGTCGGCAATACAAATTTCGCATCATATCGTATTATGTATATGCATACCTACAGATACTTCGCATCAAGTGTGCGAGTGCGAGAGGGTACAGGTAGTTTTTATATATTATATACGCACAAAGGTAAAATTTAGTACAACCTCTCGGCGCTTACTCTCATATATATTACTTTCGGTACTCTTGAGTATCTCTCTCTCGTTTATTCAGCGCCCATCACATCAGCACAAAACATCTCTCAACTGGATCTGCTCTCATCACGAACCCAAACAACAAGAAACCCAGAACAAAAAAATCAAAGCACAATCACCTCTTGTCATTCAAATGCAAGTGAGAGCATTTAATTTTGACTTGAACTATTTTCCTCCTGATTACTTTTCAATTTTTCTCTGGAAATACACATTGAATTAATTCTGATTCCAAGGGAATTTAACGATTGTTGGTTTATTGTGTGTGCTTGTGCTTCAAAATAAACCTTGATAATTGATAGTTCTCATTTCAAAGTTCATTTCAAGTGATAAACCGTTTTGTTAAGATATCAGTGAAAACTTGACTGAAAAAAAAAACTGAAGAGTTCGTCCACTTAGTGTTTAGTGCAGTTTTGAATTTTGATATATTAGATAGTCAAGTTCAAGTGATTGTTGATTGGTTTGATTTGTTGGATGAGAAAGAGAGAGAGAGAGAGAGAGAGAGAGAGAGAGAGAGAGACAAGACAAATATTCTCATTTAAATATAAAAATTCCTTGTCGAGTTGTTAACAATAACAAACTTGTAGGGAGTTTTGTTTGCACACATACTTTATTTTATTACTGGTTAGACTGTGTGTAATCACTGGGTGACTACCACATACGTTCAAACAGAAACAAATTATAATGAGAATATGCGAATGAGATTGAAGAAATATTCAAATTATTTGAAGAATGTTTTGTGCAGTGTTGTAAAAACGACTAAAGACGACTTTTATGCTATTATTTGGTTATTGACTGCAATTTCTACGACTACCAGTTCAATAGTACAGTGCAATGTGTGTAGTACAATCAAATCCAGTTTTCTCATGACGACGGATTTTCGAATTTTAATTTGTCCAAATCCTGTGTATATGTTTTGTCTTTTTTTGTTTTTATGATCATACAAAATAAAAATGTTGGACATTATCTGGAGATAACGAGATTGTGTAAATGTTCAGTCATTGGTCATTGATCATTGACTATTATCCATAATACAAGTTGACTGTTTAAACGTTCGTCAGTCTTGAGTGTGGAGAGCTATTGAAAGGACGGAATGAATCAGTATTGAAATTGAAATTCGAATTTTTGGGTTGGCCGGAAGGAAGGAAGGAAAATAAAATAAACTTTTTCAATAGAGAGAGAGAGAGAATTTTCTTTTGAGACGTTGAGTTTTCTCAAGAAAAAAAACTTTAAAGTGAAGTTGAATTGTTAAGACAATGTGTTGGTCAAACTGGAGATTCTCGATTGGAGATGGAGATTTTCGAATGGAAGAAAACCTTCATACGTCCGTTTCGTCAAAGAAAGCAACAGATTAAGATCACCAGCGTCAGAAGGTAATGCGCTAATCACAATTATGTATACATATAAGAAAAGAATGAAAGATGAAGTGGGAAAAAAAGAGTTTTTCCTTCGCACATCATATTCTCATCAGTCATCTCTCCTCAGTCATTTCCATTCACTTCACTCTCATTCTTCTTCTTCCCTTTTGGTTCTGGCTAAGACTTTTCCCATTTAACATTTGGTATTAGCTAAGCTTTTGTAATATTTTATATACAAAGTCAAAAGTAAGAAGAAAAAAATCAGAAAAAAAAGAACTTTACATTTAATGGAAGTGGAACGACTCGGAATTTACGTAATTATAATCGTAATCATCAGGTATTTGCATTACATTGGAATGCAAGTCCTTTTTTCTGCCCATATTTCAATTTGAATTCCAGCATTTCCCTTGAAATTATTTCATTATGCTGTGCAAAAATTAATCTTTTAGATTCTAAAGGAATGAGGAACAGAGACTTTAATAAATTACCAAAACTTCAAAGCTTCAAAGTGTTTAGGGTTTCAGCCGTTTCCAGCCTCCAGAGTTCGACATTCATGTTCATTTGTTTGTTGTTTTCTTTTTCACGGACATTCTGTGAGAAATTCCAATATTTTCAATTTTCAATAATTCCTCATTTTCTTTCCCCATATACATTCTTCTTTTTTTCTTGATGAAAAACTCAAATTCACTTTTAAAGCCGGCTTTTTATCTTCCCATCCCTGTCAGGTCATTTTGAGTACATCAAATTAATGACACATATCTGAATGTAAATCCAAAGTCTAACGAACTTCTTGGCATTGGAATATGTACACGTTTCTGTGTTATGGGTTAACACGGTGTTGTACCATAGATATATAGATACAAAGAATGATTGGACCATTTCATTTCTCTGAATCTCGTACATCAAGACATCAATTAAGCACAGTTACCGTTATACATATATACGAGAATAAGTGAGAGCCAGAGGGATTCAGTCCCGATTTACTATCAGATTACTTTCAAATTCTCAGAGTTTCAAGTTTCAATTTGTGTTCGGATTAAGTCTAAACCTATATTTTTGGTGTACATGTCTTCCACCTTTTCATTAACTTCAAATCGAATTGGAAACTCTAAAAAGTGAAGATTCAAATCAAAGTTGATCAAAAGTCATGAGTACTCGTTGGATTGTCTTGTATCAGGAGATATGGGGGAAATGAGAGAATGTCGAGGAGAAATCATCATATTCATCGTGTCTAAAAGTAGTTTTTTTAAAAAGAATTTGGAACTTTTGTTTTCCTTATTGGTCACAACTGTAACAGGAAACTGTTGATTTTTCTTGATGTGGATTACGATAATGAATGAGTAAACGATACAGTGTATTTAGCGTTTAACGTATTATCTTGCGTCTACCCGCTCGTATAGCATAGCTACAGAATTCACAGTTATGTTCAAGTGAAGTGAATTAATGTTGTCTGTCTTTCGAGGATCTTTCTTGAGTTTGGTTTCAAGATGCTTATCAGTGGAATGAATGGCCGCAGTGTGGAGCGGAGATTTTGCCAATATTTTTTGGGAAAAAAATGTTTCGTATAGTATAGTGTGTGCTCGGGACTTTTTTTTGTTTTATCTGTGATGAAAACCACCTCTCTGATGTCCGACTGACGGAAATGCACGGAGGGAACGGTTAATTATTATGTCGTGAGCACGTGGGAGTTGTACTTTTGGGGTAGTTTGTATAGTTGATGCTCTATCTATACGAAATTTGTTTCTCTCTCTCTCTCTTTTTTTCTCGTCCTTTGAGTTCAGCAGCAGCCTTCTCATTGAATTTCCAGTCAAATTAATTTAATTTCTCCCATTCAACATGTTCACTCTTCACTTGAGTTTAGTACACAAGTCGACAAATGTGAACTTTGTATTGTATTTCTTGGGTAATTTTCCTTGTCATTTGTTACATTAGATTGTGAACGACGAATTCTATACGATATGCTGTATTAGGTTTCTCACACATTTATGGAATTTCAAGTTTTGACTATATAAATGTGAAGACGCTTCTGTCTTCTGCCTTTATTTTTTTGTCGAATGTCCATATAATGTTCACACTCATGTCAAGAGAACATGAGAACACGAGCTGCTCGCTCATATATTACCAATCATATGATCATTTTCCACTCAAGTAATCTCCTGTGGACATAATAGGAAGTTTTTTTTTCTGGGTGAAGAGCCCATTCATCAACTCCCAGTTTTGTACGATATTTAGTATTAGGTGTTGTTTGATGTATCGTACGAAGCTGTAAAAATACATAAACATGTGTGCATTTACTGTTGTGTATCGTATGAAATAAATACGACGATGAGGATTTTTTGGCGATGATAAAAAGTTTGAAAGATTCAACCAAGGTCAGCAGTTAGCCAAATAATAATCGACACAGTTCCCTGTACAAAATTTATAAATCCTATCGGTGACTAAACATTGACTTATTTTGGATACACATTGTTATTACGATCCTTGCAGTTTGTCAGTTTGTCAGTGTGCTTTTTAGTTTTCCAAAAAAAACGTATGAAGAAAACTTGTGGGATTTCGTATGTGTTCACAAATGGGCATTACACTTTTCTCTCCACACGTACACGTCCACGTCTATTTGAAATTGGAACTTTTACATCTTTCAAATAATGCATCAACATGACATATTTATATTGTACACAATTATCAAGAAAAAACTAAATATACGGATCAAATGGCATTTAAAATGTTCAATTGGGTGTTCAACTGGGTACTTAGTAGAAAAACATATGTATAAACATGTTCAATGTATAAAATGTACATGCAGACAAATATTGAGAGTTCCATATATTTTCTTGTTCCGAGCCCAGACCCATATTGCATGCGTGTAAATCTAAACTTTTACATCAACAATAGGGGCTAATTTAACGCCTTGTCTTGGAGTTTTCTTATTTGCATTGGCGTTCTCGTGAACTCGGAAAATTTCAGATTATGTGAAAGATTAAAAAGTGTGTAGGTGCAAACGTTTGTCTTCTTTTTCTTCGTCTTCGTTTTCTCCGTAATGTTTTATTATGAATGTGCTCTGATGGTATTTAATAGGAAATGTATATGAAATAAATGGAGATTACGCTCTATAGTTAAATATAAAATGAAAAGGCATTATTATCGTATTATCAGTTGCATGTGCATACACAAGATTCAAGTTTGAGCTTGGTGAGCATTAAGTGTGTCCGCAGACTGTATGTATGGTTAATAAATTTGTAAATGGCTTTTTTTCACACGATGCACACAGTACACACACACATTGAAGAGAGATAGAGAGAGAGAGAATACTATTCTCTTTTGCGTCTACAGTTTGTACACAAAGTTGTGGACCACGCAGTTAAAACAGCCAGTTAATTATTTTACTCATCCTAGCCAAGAAACCCTTTTCCTACCAATTTTTAATTGCATCTGTGTAGAACACGCAAACCGTTGTTCCTTCGAAAGTCAAGTCTGCATGTAAACCTTTTAGTTCATGCACAAAGCATATAGACAAGAAAAAACACCACACGTACATATAAATACAATGGTCTAATAATTTGAATTTAAAATACTACGGCCTCACATTTAATTGTAAAGAAAATGTAATGTAATGTTTCATTCTATTCCCTACCTTTTCAGTACATACATTTTTTCCATGTTTATATATTTACAATCAAAGGATATTTTTGTTGATAAACTGTAAAACCAAATGGCAAATAATGTAGTAAAATCGTAGAATGTACCGTTCAAATCTCGTTCTGATATTCTTTTCCATAGAATGATTTATTAATATTATTTATATCGTCTAGAATTATACCTTTAATATTTAATGTAAAATGCCAAATAAGAAGAGGGCAAAGTATTTTTTTATAGAATTTTAATGAATAAATAAATAAATAAACATGTTTTTTTTTGCACTGTCTGTCTGAATCACAATTAAGGAAGTGGACATTTACACTATTTACCATTAAATACCAAGTCTATTAAAGAGATTCAGTAAGAATTCCATGTGAGATTATTAAGATTGCTTGCTGTCAAAATAATTGTAAAATATCATCCCATTACAAACTCATTTTGAGACTCGGGTTATTTATGAGGAAACGACACACAGAGTTCATATAGGTAGGTAGATCTGTTATAATGCCATTTTGACCATCTCTTAGCATTTGGCAACATTTCAACTATCACATCAACTACATATTTTTGAAGCAACACTTGCAAAAAAAAACTGTCAGTCATTTTCAGTTTTTGCAATAAAAGAAACCTTTTTTGTTTGCAAATGTATACAGGTATAGCCTCCGTATAGGTAAATAAATATAAAAGGGAAATGTTTTGGAGGCATTCCATTTGTCTCATCCAATAATATTTGCTATAAACTATTCACGACTAATGATGAATGATTAAAATATTAAGTTTTTTAAGCAACAAAGTTATCGTTAATGTTTTCCTTTCTTTCATCTCACGCTATATTTACCAGTAATAAGCTTAATTTAAGCATGTTATCATTGATAATTCGCAAAATAATTGTGGATTTCGCGTAAAAAAATGACGATAATTTTCCATTAATATCCTTGAATGTTGAACAAAGTACATAATTGATACATGTGAAATGGGCAAAGCTGACTAATAAACAGGGAAGCGAGCAGCGAGCTAGTTAAAAGCATTCAACATGATTATCGGGAAGAAGTAGGTATAATATTGTGAGTCGAGTAAATGATAGGTTGATGATACTGAAGAAGCTCCATGTGATTTATTTCTCATTAGTACTCTTTTTGACTTGTAGAATTATTCATATGCGTAAGGTGTATAGTCGAGGGAAGAGTATCTGTGTATGTGTAATACTCTTTTTGAGCAGTTGAAATTTTTTGGAATGTTTGAGAGTTTCAAATGACCTAACCACAAAAAAGCGCAAGCGTCCGTTTTGCTAGTGGGCTGACTCTCGACTCTTGACGTTGGCTATACGAGATAAATGCACAGCAATGGAGAGGTGAATACTGAAGATGAAAACTGTTCAAAATACATTGAAATTTACAATTGTGGAGTGTAATTAATAACTCACACCGCTCCGACTACAAGACCGATCCCACATATCTGTATATAATTTTAAATTGTATTTTATTTAAGCGGAGTAAATGAAGGCTGTAAGCTCTATCTGTATAGCTCCAAGTTGTATAATTTGTGTATGTATATCTGTACAAACTACAAGCTGTGATCATCTCGCAAACAAGATACACAATCTTGCATTTTTTTCTCTTCGTGTAAATTTAATGTTATGATCAATATATGTTTGTATTATGAATTATATTACATAGTTTACTTTGCAATTACTCCACTCGACATGCCAAAGTTGCAATTATACAGTGTATAACGTGCAATTTTCTTGTGAGAATTATTTTCCCTTTGGTCTTTTCCACTCTTGATGAATTTCTCGTCTAGTTGCCGTTGCCGTATTTTCTATTGCTTATACAACTTATACCTGCCGTTCTCGCCCTGAGACAATCATGATTCCACCTTGTGTATCTTCTTATATTTTGTGTGTGTGTGTGAGTATTGTGTCATATGAGCTTTGGAATATATTCTGAATCTGAATCTACACACGGGCTATCTTCTTGTAGTTTTCAAGAGTCATATCAAAAAATTTCCATGTCCTTAATTTCTAATGGGTATTTTTTCATGCTCACTTGTTCTTTCATTTTTTATGTACTGGTACTTATGCGTGTGTGTACAGATATGCATTTTTGTGCAGGATGCAGATTGAGGATTCTAAAATACTTGTTACTCGTATGCGCTTATTATTATTATTGTTATTATTATTCTGATTTCATATTATAGTTTAAATACGAAAGGAAAACGAAGGACGGATGATTTGTATATTAAAAGTTCAAATTATATAATAAATAACGATGCGGCTTGTTTACTTTTAATACTTAATCGTGAAAGTTATTAGGAACTTACATCATTTAATTGCATTCTGTTGTTGTGTTTTTAGTCGAGTATAATTACTGATAGGCGAATATGGGGAAAGAACATGATCAGCAAGCTTTGAATTTTACGATTTGTCATACCATTTGTTGTACTGTACCTATATACAAGGGGAGGTTGCTCGTTCTTGTTCTACGAGAGGGAGAATGTGTAATGCGATATGATATTCTATAATATATGGAGGATCATTACCTAATGGACAAAGCTATATTTGATTATCCTCAGACCTCACAATTGTTTTACATTACAATTAAAATATATTTATAGCCGTGTGAATTATTTGAAGTCTCGCATATTTACACAACTTTAACTTTCACTCTGTGCATGTGCGCATACACTGCATATACCACACGCATTCTACACACATTTCGTGTACAATTTTAAATTTTATTATGAGAGTAGACAGACAACAGACACTTTACTGTCAATGTAAAAAATCATGTAATATATTGGACATGGTGGGAGAATCCCAATAAGAACCACACAAACACACTTCATTTCCATCGTTTCATCTACAATTAAGTAGTTTTCCAACATAATTAGGCTCAATTAGCTAATGAAAATTGCCGTCATTTGCACAATCTGTGTATTGAGTGGATGATGATAATGATGAGATGATGTTGAAAAAAAGGAAATGAGCGGATTTGGAAAACGTTGTTTCAGTTTTTAAATGGTCTAAAACAGTAGAACATTTGATTACAGAAGTAATTTGAAATTTAGCTAAATTTTTCCGCCTTGGCAACATACATTTGTTGATTTCCGAGTAAACGTTACAAATTATTAAATGGTGGCTGGCGAGGTTAAAAATTATATTGTGTGATAGTAAAGTGTGTATGGTTAATCCGTGTGTATGTGCATGTAATGAATGGTGAATTTACTAATGGCTTTGTACATATGTGTGAATGGACAATACAGAGCAATTACTCACCAAAGAGAGAGAGAGAGAGAGAGAGAGAAAGATTACTTTTATTTTTGTTGAAATCGCGTCGTGTGATCTAGTAGGTCAGATCGTTTAATTCCTGATCCATCTAAGAATTGCATTTTGTAATTGGACTGATGGAAATGGAAATTTTTTAAATGTTACCTTATTTAGCTTTTGGAGGACAAAAGCTAGTAGTGTGAGTGAAACGACAACGATTGGGATTATTTACTACTGTAATTCGCATAAAATTTTGTATTATTACTCCACATTCCACGAGAATGACATGTAGGGAATAGGTATACGTATCGTATTGTCATTGTACAGGGATCCTTTACACTTTGAGCTTTTTTTTACGGTAGAAGTTTGAAATTATTTGGAATTCACAGCTATGTGCTGAATGTGCTGAATGGGAAAACAACAGAAATGATGACTCTGTATGTATGTGCATGCATGTACGAATCTTAGTGAAACTCAAAAGAATAGAAAACTCATCAGGGGTAGAAGAATAAAAATGTGTTATTGTTCAGTAATAGAACTGGTAATTTTTATATATACACAGATTATGATTAAGTGTGTTACAGGTTTAAGGTTGAAATTGAAAGAGCATTATGTGTGTGTGTGTGTGTGTGTGATTACAATAATATGCAGAGTAAATAAAGGAATGAAGGAGGAATTAGAACATTGGAATTCACGTGGAAAGCAATAAAAATTAGTTTACGAGAGTGGTTAAATTACATTTAAATGGATTCTGATGGATCGAGTTGTGTATAGTGTTTTTGTGTGCCTGCAGGAAGGGCAAATTTGTGTGTGCACGACTTCACTCGAAAAAAGGCACAGGAAAGATCATTTTCTTTTTGTTGAAATAATAAACAGGAAATGAGTCTGTTCTTGTTCAATCCATATGAATGTCTATATGTATGTACAACTTCATAGGGAAGCAGGCAGACAGAAAGAAAAGAAAGGCCAGGAATTCCAATTCCCATTCCAAAAGTCGAATTGGAATTGGAATCAGAATTAAAATTAAGATTGGAGTTCCCAAGTAAGTCAAATATACACACAACACATTAGTGCAGTACATTTCTGGTGTATTTTGGAGTTAATGTGTGTGTGTGCGAGTACTGAGAGTCAAATAATTTATTTGAATGATAGTCCCCTTTTTCACACCAATGATAATGATAATATCTACAAAAGAGGAGACAAAAGAAAACTTCCGTTTGCTCTAGAAAACTCTCTGTTTGACCTCAAGTTTTTTTTATTCACCATTCACCATTTTCGTCCTCTCATCATCGTTTTTTTCTTCGTCAGTTTCCTTTTCTTTTTCTGTCAATGCCAATAACTGTCATCGTTTAGTGTAAACAAATATGCAAGTATGATGATTTGTTTGGATTTCCCATGTCCTTTTTTTACGCCTAGTGATCTCTTTAACCCTTCCCCAAAACATTCATATGCAATTCAAAGTGGTCTTTATTGGTAAATAGTATTCAATAAATACTAAACATTTTGATTCTAGGATATTTTCGACAATCATTATTATGATTGAAGGTGGAAAAGTTGTTGTTGTTTAGAATTTGGGAATTTTAGGAATCTATTAAAATTAAGTTATGAACTTTACACTCTCGTTTCAATTACAATTAGGTCCACGAAGTATCGTAAATTGTACTACGTAATATAATCATCTGTTGTGCATTTCCACATTTCATTTTCATGTGAAATACTTTTTTTCTGCAGTTTCATAATGGTGACTGATGCACTTGTACTCAAACTCGTAAAAAATGAAAACATTTTATGATCATTGTTGTACAATAAAGTTAAAGGGCTTTCCTTCCCTTTTGTAGTGTCTACAGACTTTAAACAAGCTATTATATGTGAAGCATTTAAAACGTGGGCATCTTCTTCCGTCAAAGTCCTGCAAAAATTATATAATGGGATTGCAAAAAAATGCTGCTAATATCATATGAAATATAGGTATGCGGTTCAATGCTCATAGATAGATGAACAATTATACGACCGTGTACCTTTCATTTTTGTCCAAAGTATTTTATGACCATTCTCAAAAATTTATGGCGGGGATGAAACAGCATTTGTTACAAACGACTCTGTGAAAAGTAAAAGAAACCATTTGACATGACTCTTCGCATCCCCATAACAAAACAACTACAAATGTAGTTTCGTTTTCATTTTTGTATTGTCGTGCTCAGACTTAATGAAAGACCATGTTTTTTCCTTATTGGTGCACTCTGTCTGTCACTATATAGTCTCCATTTTCCTTCCTCAAAAAAATCTTTCCCTGATCGTGAATCATTCAATTTTAATTAGAATTTGAACTCATTTTTTGAGTGTCTTGTTTCTTTATTATTGCGAAATTTACATGAAATGCTCAATTGCATATTTTTAACTTTCAACCCATTTAAAAATCATCAGAGAGACACGAATTATATAGTAATGAACAATTCACAATGGAAGTCATTTTTTTTCTCAACCGGATTGTTGAGTCATCTTTTGTCGTTGGTATCTTGTGACTGTATTTTTTTATTGCTCGTCCAGTGTAGGTGAAATAGTAAATAGGACTATTTATTTGTAAATTTGTAATGTGTGCATAAAATTATCACAACAATTAAAAGAGCGTGTACTTTTTCAGTTGTTGGTAGTTAGTTGACTTGAAGGGTTGCTCACCTTTAAAATCCTGTACGTTTCATCTACATACGCACACACATTACACACATTACACACATACAATGAGACTATAAAAAATAACTACGTTTGCGAATAAAGCCAAGGTGTGAAAAAAAAATAGTCAATAGAAATAATCGCCATTTAAATAGTTTCCCTTTGTGATGCTTCTTAGTATGAGCCAAAATACAAATACGACCATTTTCTCTCTCTGTCCCTCTCTTCTGTCGAGTTTGTTGTTGTGGGGTGTGAACTGTTGAGACTGGCTACACACGAATCACCAGTGCTTATCGGTAGTGCTCAATGGAATCTGTCAAGGTTTCCCTATGGTTGCGGTATGGTGAAGACTCTCCGTTTCATACGTACACAGTCCACAGCATACACAGTCTTTTTGGATTTTGCACAGTTAGAGTGTATGACTGTTGTTGTTGAATTGTTGAATGCTGGCGAGCACTCCACCTTTTCTTTCATAAGACGGCTTGAATTCACAACGATGAATGTGTTGTGCTGATCCCAGAACAAGACGAAGAAGAAGAAGAGGAGAAGTGAGGAAGTCTTAAAAAGAGTCATCGGGCGGAAGTCAGCATGAGACTTTTGTTGACGTGTTTGTACGAAGTGTATATGGTCGGAACACGTAGCGGTCAAGACCCATAAGACAAAAAGATTTGTGAGGCCAAAAGCTCCTTCCAACACTCCTTACTCACGCTTTCAGCTTCAACTCTTTTGTGTTATCAACTCGACTTGTATACTATATATAAAGATGCGAACATGCATAATGCCAATGCATAATCCATGTGTAGTCTTCACCACCGAAAAAACCCCTACTAGCTGTCGGACTCTAGAGGTAGCACAACACAACGCAAAACACGATATGTCTGTCAAATTAACGACAAATCTAATGTTGTTGCCTTTGCTTGCATGTATATGTATTTTACAAGGGAAGGAATAACGATTAATTCATGGCTCATGACTGTAATTTTATTCGTGGAATTAGTGGTGCTAAACTGCTAATGTACAAGTAATTGGCGACCAATGACCAATTATAGTTTCAGCCATTTATGTGTGAAGTTGCCATTTAAACAAGATAAAGATTGTTAGATTGTTTAGAAATTGCAAATATTTAATTTGCATACATCGACTTTTGGCATGTCATTTGTAATACATTATTAAATATTTCTCTTTGTCGTTACGCGAATGACTATTTTTGTATTTAAAGTATGCGTCGCTCTGTAACTGTGCATGGAACGGAGTTCAAAAATTCGTCAAAGTTTGGAGTTTAAATGTCTTTATATAATCAGAATCAATTGAAATTGAATTGTATTCACAATTTCCAGAGCTGATTCCAATTTAAAACTTAAACTGAGAATATAGACAAACAATGACTGAATAATTATAATTCGTTTTTGGTTTCATTACGCAATACGTATTAAGTACGTGTACGTTGAGGAATACAAAGGCAATTTTACTACAGTTAAACTAATTAAGGGATTGCGTTGTTAGAGCTGTTAATTTATGCCTTTGTAACAATTGACACATACATGGACGTCGAGTTGAACACTTGGAAGAGTCAAGTTGTCATTTTTTATTGATCAGTTTTAGATTTTTACTATTCATTGAGATAGGTAAAGACAAAGGGGGATTCAGTGTAGAGATATATACGGTATTGTTTCTTTCTGAACAAAGCAATTAAATTAGATAAAGCGTAAATACAGAAGCTTTTCCAACGCATTAACAACGCTTCACCTGCCACAGAGTAAATAAACTCCAATAAATCGGTCGTCGTCCGACTGAAATGTACCAAAAGATATACCAAAAAATTAAACTAAAATAATGTTTTTTTTTTTTTTTGATAAACTCAATTACATAACAAATTCTCACGGTTCATATATACACGAGACAAATGCTATCATGACAAAATTCAAACGTCAAACTGAATGCTCAGTAGCGTGAAAACTATTAAAAGAAATATTGGGAAGAAACACAAATTTTCAATTTGCTATTCTTACAATATCTGTATTCTGTTTGTATGAATGAATGTGATTGGTCTATGTACTGTAAAATGCTCTTGCACTGTAGAACAGAGCAATGAAGCATTTATCATTACATTCGTTCTGGTTAATGCAGAATATTTGCAGAATACTGTGACAATGACATAATAAGTATTGTTATGAGTTTACAAATGCAGTTATTCAGTTCGTCTGCATCTTAAGAGTTTTTTTTGCCTGTCTGCCTAGGAATTCATAGGATTTTTTTCTTTACAATTACAATATACAAATAAGAAAATTACCGTTCAATTTCGTACTTTATTTTTGAGCTCTTGAGCTATCAAAAACTTTAATTTAAATTGCATGTATACTATTGCATACCTACATCATCAACGAGATCTATGAATATATTTGTCTGAATAAATTCATTCATTCTTTTGATGAATGAAAAATTGTCGGAGTTCAGAGTTAAGAAAAGAAAAGCAATCATTTTTTTTATACGCTCTGGATACGACCGTGTTGCTCCCTTTTATTACCGGAATAACAATATTTTTTAAATGTAGTAAATGCACATATTTACATTGGTAGGAATTCTCAGCCCTCGTCGCCATATGATAAGACCAGCAGTCGTATAATGATGAGACTATCAACAATAATATGCGAACTCTCCTCGTAATTATTCGACATTTAGCTTTTCATTTGAAATTTAATCATGGGGATTAAAATCAAATAAATGAATGAAACGTATATATAAATATATGCTCATGTGTACGACTGATGGTGAGTTTGAGTACGGCTGTTTTCAACTTCCCCGAACAGTACAGTACCGTACTGAAGTCTGTACGATAAGAGTGTAGACAGAGAGGGAGAGAGAAAGAATATCTGTAAAGATTCAAACAGATAGATATTCAAGTATAGGTATGTGAAGTGAGAACGATGACCTTGTCCAATAATGTCACTTGATTTTTTTTATTTTGAATTTTGATTTTGTCTTTCTTAGAAGAATCAACTATATAGCTGTCTGTCTGTCATGGCTATGAATTCATGACAAGGTAGTTAAATACTCTTAAGCATTCTCTCTCTCATTTAAATGTTTAATAATATCCACTCGATGGAGTTGAGTACGGTAGGAGTTTCTCCTGATAATTCCAATTGAACCGTGGACTCAGCAGGAATCTCTTCAAATCATTACGTGTATTATTGTTGGCTAGGACTTTTTGTTCTTCCTGTCAAGGACACTTGTACGACGTTACAAAGACGGGCATGATGTTCCAACCACATATGTATGTAGTATGTAAGTAGTATGCGTGTATTGTATACCCATTATTATTATTTGTATGTGTGTGTGTGTGTTGTGTACAGTTCAAATTTGAATACGAATCATCATCCTCCTCATCCTAATCCATGGAGAATAGTACAAATAATATGCATATTACAAGTTGGATTTTTTCATCGACGACCCAATAGGAAAATGTACTTGAGATTATTACGGTTCAACATCTTATCTGCTGTGTAGGGTGAACTAGCGGTTGTTATTTTCATTTAATCGCTTCGACCAACAAAGTACTAATTAAACTTACTTTACACACATGAAAGTACAATTGTACCAAACCGGAAATTTCTTGAGCTTGAGAGTTGGTCGAGTCCAACCAACGTGTTGTTGTTATTTGTTATCTACATAAACACTGAACACACTGATATGTAATACTATGTAGGTATTAAATCAGTACTATGACTATGTGATTAGGATGTTTGATGTACGAGGAGAAAAGATGCTATTTATTTATCACTCATTCATATTAGGTCAGAGCTGAACCCTTTCAATGTGCATTCCAAATTATGTTGATACTAGATAAATAAATACACATTCAGTATTTAATAATGTGTTTAAGTATATACGCTGAGAATTTCTTGCTGTACATATTCAAGCGGTATTTGCATTCGGACTTCCTACAAAGTGAACGATAGGACGGACATGACTTTAAGCGTTTGTCATTTCTTGCTCCTCCTGCTCTATATTCCAACATTTCTAAAGGTTATTCTTATATGCCGATGCATATAGTCATACCAATCTATACGACAATATTATTGTGTGTAATAATAATACACAGTATATAGAGATAGTGATAATTTTTGGTTTCTCATGTGTCAACTGAACTCTATGCTTATGGCATTGTTCGCGTGTATTATGTTTGTTCTCATATCTCGTTGTATGTGTATATGTGTGTGTCACAATGTTTGATGCAGGAAGCAAAAGGGTGACAATGACAATGAAACAGAGAAGTGACAATCGTTCTTTTCCCAATGTCCATTGTCAAGGCGCACACACACATGAACCAACTGTACAATCATATATATCTGTGTAGCATTAGAAGCCTATTCAAAATTTCTTGAGTCTATTCAAAGAGTTCAACATAGACATTCTTTCCGAATCACCCTTCAACTATACATATGAACAAGTACATTCATTTACATGTATTTAATATATTTATCGAGGATTTACAAATATTTAGTGTCCAAATCAAACAAGCTATTGCTTGGGCGAAGAATTTGTACATTCATTGAATTATGTCATGTGCCTTTCCTCTAGTTTTGTATCAGTTATCGTCTGTGTTCTTTCGAATAAACTTCTAATTTTCTTTCGTTTAGTCAATAGGAAATGCGTTTACTTAAACTGTGTACGTTTTTCATCATTTCTCAGACGAATCCTTGAGTTGATGAATTTAATTCATTTACAAGTATGTTTCAGACTTGAGACTCTCGTCAGACTACGTCGAGATCATAAATAAGTGAAATGGAATCATCATCATCATGGTTTGTTAATGTCAGACATGAGAGAGTCTCAAGAGTATTACGGATATGAACTATAGGCCTAGGGGAGTCTTGTTTACTCTGCATATTTTACAATGAGTTCATTCCAGTGCATATTTTATAAGTATTTATATATTGTGAGTGAGACTTATTGAATATTAACCATTTCGGACTTAATGGCAAACTAAAAAAATCATGATAAATTACATTTGCGCAAATCTGGCTATTCATAAAGTATACAGAAGATGTTACATACGCACATGACTCTTAACATGAGTAGTCATAGTTAGTTGCGGCAGAGAAAATGACGGGAAAAAAACTATAGCATATTATAGGGAAATATCTGTACTCTTGTGTACTGGTACAAATTAGGATAATTAAAGTCAGTACTAAATCACTGCTTGGTTTATTACCCCATTAAATTGACCATCCAACGTACTGAAATACTCGAGTAATGTGAGACTCAGACTATTTGGCCCTCCTCCTCCTCATTTCTCTCTCTATATAGGTATTGCGCAATCATAAGGAGCAATAGAAACATATACAATTGAAAAACTCAAAAAACCTTTCAAATTTTATTCACAATTTCCATATAATTTTGTGTATTCTTTCCAATATTGTGTGACTTTCTATAACATTTCCGATGGATTTTTGTTTCCTTTATTTACGTTTACGTTCTAGACACATTCCTTGAATGGTAATTACAATGGATTTTTGAAAAGTGGAAAAGTCCCAACGATGGGGAATTTTCTGTTTTGTCAATTTGTGTGTGCTCAAATAGTGTACGGTATTTTCACAGACGCTATATCTTATTCACTTTACAAGAAAAGGACATTTGTTATACGTCCGTATACATATAGTTAGAGTCACAGACGACAAAAGCCTTTCTTGAGAAACTTGAGAGAAAAAAAAATAACCAAAACTCCTACAATCTATAGGAAAGGAATAGAAGAGAATTTGTATGCATTTACAAGCTCCGTGTGACAATAAAGGAAAGTACCCGTGGACAATAAAATGTGTGTTACACTTGTCAATTCATCTTGTTGAAAACAAATTTGGACTGTCAATCGACGGGGAAAACGAGAAGAATGTCTAATTGAACAACGATCGACAAGTGGATAGCTTTGTTTAAAAGACTGAACATATATGTGTGTAAATGATATTCCTAAATGGGAGCAGTGAGTCAGTATATTCAGTCACACACACACACACAGACAGTAACACTATAACAGGGTTGTTCTTTCCATTTTATTTACAAGAGTGTGATTATCTTTTTTATTCGACAACTTAACTAATCGTCGTCTGATGCAAAGTCAAATTTATACAGAAATGAGATAGAAAGTTGTGTTCCATGTCCTGTACATTTAGCTATTATTTGATTATTTAGTATTTACATTTTAATTTAAATGACAGACGATGTGTAATTGTATGTGTATTCGTATGTAAGTATTCCTTGTGTGTGCATGAGCGTGTGTAACAATTGGATTTGGACTAAAAAAGAGAACAATTTAAAGGACTTTGTATTGTCTTTAAGATTTAAGACATGGTGACGTGTGTTTGTGTGTGTGAGAGAGAGAGAGAGAGACAAAATTGAATTTGATTTGAACAAATAGAATAGAGAATATCCGAGAATGGTTTTGATAGCGCTATTTACCTAGAATATATCAGTAATCAGTGGCAGTATCAGTGACCAAGTGTGTACAGTTGTGGTTGGTGTTTATGTGTGTGTAGGCAAGTTTTTCTTGCGCTGTCGAAACGTGCCCCATCGTCTCATTTCTTTTTGTCACAGTGGGATTTCTCACGACTTTGTCTTATTTGACAACATGATTGAGTTTGAGCCTCAAATCTGGTATGATATCTGGTAGGTAAATCGTAAATTGTAAATTAATTAATTTCCATCTACTTTAAAGGTAGCAGCCAACGTACGGACGTCCTTTTATCATGGACACATGGTGTTATGTGGAATTTTCATATTTCTCATATATATATATATGTGCGTGTGTGTACATCCATTCAAATTCAACTCCCTTACCTCATCAAAATTATTAGTTATTAGATATTTTTGCAATCACAATCCTCATGTATATTCAAATATCTGTATAGTATATAGTGTATACATAACATTTTGTACTTTTATTGGGGTATTTGAAGCTGTCCAAACATGAAAACTAGTCAAGATCTTGGATCAAGTTTCTTTCAAAAATCTACAAGTTTTGATTTTCTCTTAAACAGTTTCCATGTTTAATCTCTAGTCATCCTCAGCTCATCCTGAACCATATACATCAATAATGTATTATGGCGCGCTATTTATTGATTTTAATCACGATCAAGAAGCTCACTGAAAAGTTTCTCTGATGCTTCCAATACTCCTTGAAATTTCAAAGAGCCCCCTTTCATAGATAATCCAAATTATTATCATCTATTTCGAGCATGTTTGATGGACAATACGCTGTAAATTGAAAGACAACTACACTTACTTTAATGGACTTGGAAAGCGTTATATTTAATTAAAATTGCTACCCCTCAAGAGAGAGAGAGAGAGGAATTGAAACAATGATGGGAGGTATCAGAATATTGAGTAGACTCCCCAATACTGACAAATTGTACGGATTTCCATTGGTTTGGTTTTTTTGATCCTTTGCATATATAGAATAAAAGTACGAAACATGTGCAATAACAAAAGGCTTTTTTTCCTATACATTTTATTATTTGATCTTCAAGCAAGCTGTGATGTAGAGATTAAAATATTATGCAAGAGCAAAGAGCTTTTTTATTGTACGTTTTATGCGTATAGTGGGAACTCACAAGCCTCAAGTCATAGATGAATTAATAGTTGAACCGATTCTGTTCAAAATTGGAATTTTATGTACTTTGTACATATTTATGGCTGCATATATTTTGGGATCATGACCAGTTTGCCCCTGAATCTTTCAATTTCCAAATACCAAGTGTGCTCTATCCTATTCCATATACATTGTTTCCCTGTGTGTGCATAGTAATAGATGAATAGCAGTGTAAAAATGAAGTCTTTGTCTGACGGTGCGTACCATACAAAGACAAAATCATAATATTGAATTTCAAGGTTGTAATTGTAATAATTATTATAGTGTATACCAATAACAATATCTCAAAAGCGCAAAAGTCATCATGTGGTTTTTTTTAAAAAAGAATGAACGAACGAAATAAAGATACCCAGACTTAAAAGAGCGATCAACGGTGAATGAGTGAGAACGTTGGAGATATCGAACGGAGGGGGTAACAAAAAACAAGTTGAAAGTTTTTCATGGCGACGTCGAACAGTAGTCAATTCTTTCTGATTAGATTTGGCCGCTTGAAATTATTTTTCCTTTTGTTCCTTCTTCCCCAACATAACTGATCAAAAAGCTCAATCTCGATTTCTTTCTCCCTCTCTTTGAATTCTCTCTCTCTCTCTCACACACAATTTACTTTTGTCTTCGTCAAAGCAAAAGTACCAATCGACCATTTAAAATTACCTCCTTCCTTTTTACATGCTCTTGAAGTCTTTATTATTGTAGCCGTCACAGGGATTTCCCTTAATATTCCATAACCATGTTCATTTACGGCTTACTTGTACAGTCAACAATCAAGCTCTCTGTCTTCATTGTTCCTTCTTTCTGTTTCCATTTTGTCGACTTGTGTGTGTGTCTGGGAAGTCCTCAATAGTGAATGAACACATTTAAATAACGTTGTAATTTTTTAAATGAATTTATTTTATATGGTATTCAAATTTTACAAAATACATACATATATGCAAACTGGCTTCACTGGCGAGCTCCCAAAACTCAATGTGTGTGTGTGTATGTCTAGTCTCTAGTCATGTGTGTGTATTTATGTATAAAAAAAATGTATAATAGGAACGAGTTAAGGTAATTTGAGTGTCGTGAGGTAAAAATTGATCCATAGATTTGATTAGTTGCAATTTAAAATCAAGGGCAATTTCTATTTTTTTTTTATTTCTTTGTATTGTCATTTTAAAAACGTAAAGGTTACAACTACTCACAATGAATGAATTTTTTTGTGTTCATTTTAATTTTGATTATTTGTATTCTTAATACCTGAGCAGATAGCAAAAGTATTTGAGCTCTTTTGTTCCATTTGAATAAATCGAGCGAAGTATGTAGTGTGGCATCAATGAAGCACACAGTTGGAGTTGTGCACTGCTGGCATTGAGGACGGATTTTGTGTGAGTCGGCAGTTTGGCGTGTGAATTTGTCAAACATTCAGTAAGTAGAGTTTGTCAGTTTGTATAGATTTTGTGTGTGGTGTGTGCGTCTGAGCTCCATTCGGTTTTCAGTTCTACGATTAAGATTATTTTTAATTATCGTTCAAAAGAAGGAATCCACAGATTCAATAAGTAAAACCGTGATTATTGATTATCATCTTGGAACTTTCTTCAAAAAAATAGCTGATGTTGCGATTTTTGTTGTGATTAGTGCAATGTGTGAATAAAAGTATCAAAGTAACAGGAACAGTGCACAAATGTCGTGTATCAGTTATTATCCGTGCTGTACAGTTTCTTTATTATGAAAATATGAAATTTTTTTCTCTTTTTTGTTTTACACCACACGAGAGTGTATGTACCGTTGAGAGAGTTTTAATTCTCTTGATTTGGTGATTTAGTGGAAGAATGAACAAGATGGAGATTTTCTCACGTAAATTTTGTTTTCCATCAAAATGATCAAAAGGCAACAGACAAAAACCAAGAATTTTTTTTTTCGAAGGAGAGAAGATTTTTATGACTTGAAACTTGAGATAAGCGGCAGTTTGAAGAGATTCGAGACTTGATACAATACACACGCTGAGCGAGAGAGAGAGAGAGAGAAATAAAAAGGAAAATTATATCCAAAAAACTAAAGTGTGTTGTTGTTCATCATGCTGAAGTGATCATCATGTGTTATATGTTTCCCATGTGCCTTATTCTCAAGTCAATCGTTTAATATCTTGTAAGTTCTGCTGCCATGTCCTGCCAAAACTCGAGTGTTTAATAGTGTGTGTACATACTAATAAATACAAAATTAATTCCGTTCAAGTCATTACTTTACCACCAAAAGTAAACGTAAATAATATGGTGGATAAAAAAAAATACTATTTATTTTGTATTACATCAAGGGAAATAAATGAAAATGTGCAATGAATTGAGGAGGGAAAAAGAGAAAAAAAATGTATAAAAGACGCGGAGAGTGTAAAAAGTACAAGTGAGTTTGAGAAAATATGCATGGAAATTGTGTGTAGTATCAAGTAAAATCCCAATCTCACGTGTAATCAATCTAATGAAGGCGGTTTTAAAAAGTTAGTGTTTTTTTTTGTAACATGTATAAGAGAGAAAGGACTGTGGATACGGGCATAAGACCTTTGGATTTGGCTTTTCGCACTTGTTGCAGTGAATTGTGTGTGTGAGTATTAGTGAATGAAAATCCAATGTGAGAACAATAGTCATGAGAGCTATCTCATTGTCACGCTGCCTTAACTGAGGCGTTAAAAGCTTAGTAGAATGCGATTTAATGAGAGAATACTGAGCAAACTTGAAGATTCTCTATACTTTTTCTCCTCAAAGATTTTTTTAAATACCATTTCATTTCGTCGTCGTCGTCGTTGTTGTTCTCTTCTGCTTCTTGTATAAAGTATAAAGCCGTACAAATCTTTGATACGCATCAGTTTCATAATCCTCTTCAAAACGGCACCACCATCAACCTCAAAGGTAAAAAGAATGAAGATGGAAATCGAGAGTCACCATTTCATGTGCTGTTTTGGTTTGAGGGAAAAACTGCAAGTAAAATGTGAAGTAAAAACTTAAAAAGTAACATGGGACATTTCTTTCATCTTCATTTTCATCTTCATCGTCCAAATACCTACTTTATTCCTTGTACAATATAAAAGTCACCAAAAAAAAACCATTACATTCAGATTAAATGCATACATGGACTTTTTTTTATGAAGGTCATTTCATGTGTCTCTTGACGAAAAGACCATTTCGTTTTGAATTGAAATCGAAAAAATCCTGACTCACACGCTGTAAGCTGGGTATCGTACGCCTCAAAATGTACTTTTCCATCTTGTTTTAACGTTTTCTTTGGATTTTGTCATGGTACGTTTGTATTGTGCGCTTGAACTTGATGATTTTTGTATTGAATTTGAAAATTTCCTTCGCTCACAGACTCGCAACCTTTAAAAACTATATAAACTTTATATGCAAATTCAAATGAAGAAATTATGCCCCAATTCATTCATTAGTCTTCTTCCTGTGCTGATTGCTCAAAGCCCTAGAGGCGGATTTACAATTGAACTCAGATTAAGAGTAGATAAAAACCGTTCAAACATATGCATTTTACTTTAGATTTAATATGGTAAAATTTGTGTTGTACGTACAGCGTCCAGAATTTTTGTATCGTATGAATTCAATGCAATAAAAAAGTGAATAATTTTTTCACTGTCATTGAATATTTAATTATGTTTTGAGAGTTCTCGTGGTTTTCTTCTTATGTAACTAAATAATTCTCTGGAAGTATATATGGAAATGAATTATGTTGAATTTTTTGAGGTTTGAGATTTCCAACACAAATGAGGAATAGATATTTTTTGTATATTCTCAGCGTATTTAATTCGGCTCTGTGAACGATTATCACTTCACACTTTTAGCAGTCCATTATTTTTACATGTAATTTTTTCGTTCGTTCGTTCGTTTGTAATGTTGTTGTAAAAAGTGAGCGATACTGAGGCGAGTCAATAGAGAGAAGGAAACTACACCTTCATATCCATTTGTACGGTGTACGGTTATGAGCATTTTTTATTGCAAATGAAACCTGTGAATGTAATTTATGCGCATAAAGTTATTCAGTCTCTTACGAGTCTTGGATTAAATTTGAGGTAGATTTTTGTTGTGTAATGTTCTTAAAGATCATTTTCATCCTCCATCCGTGTTTTTATCCGTATATTTTTCGAGTCTGCCGAGTGTGAAAAGAGTACTCTTTTAAATACTAAACACGATTTCAATGAAGTATGACTTTAAAAAGGAAATCATGGCATAATGTAGCTAAGCCTTTATGGTAAATGGGAAATAATGTAGTCAAGAAATGAAGGAAGAGTTTTAGCTTTGTGTGTGACCTAGCCGACGAAGACCACAAAAGTCCAAGATATTTGGTGGACGACGTAATGTAATCTCGTTCGATCTTCCATGCAATTAATAATCCTATATATTTGCTACATCTATATATTCTGATTCTTTCTCTTCCTCTTTCCCTCACACTGTAAAACATGAACACGATTCTATGATGATGATGATGATGAAAATGGTATTCATACCTTGTATGTAGTTGTTGTTGTTACTATACGTTATATCTGTGCCAGCATGGTGGGTTTAAGCATAAATTACTGTAGAGGAAGGTATCATGTTACAAGCGGTAATCTTCCTCCAATTTTCCGTTACTTCTCCACGTTTTCATATATACGAATTTAATCTTATGGTCCATGTAAAAATGTCAAATGCAAAATATGTGTATACAGTCATGTGGGAATTCAAATTCGAATTTTAGCCCAGTTTTCACTCGCATTCTCTCCATTGGAATTTATTTTTCCCATTCAGATACCACGGAATAGATGAAGAATAACTATTTTCATAAAAATTTACAGTATTTTAGGCAAGATTTTAATAATACGCGCACAATTTCTCGAGACTTCAATAAACATCCTTGTAGTAAAAATGATGAAATTTGTTGGAGATCAAACAACATGTTAGCGATAAGGAAAAAACAACAACTCGTCAATACACCTAAGAATTTGCTACCGCATTATTTTTCACCATGTCATGTTTCGTTTGATTTGTGTGAAGTCAACTATAAAATGACACGCTAACTTCAACTTGAAACCAAAAATTTGTATACAGTACACACACACACACCACTAAATCAATTGAACTGGATTGCGGATTTTTTTGAGTGTACATACTTTACATGTACATATATTTTAGAATTTAAAATGATCCCATTAGGAAATAATGAGTAAGTATTTATTTGCACACTAAGGTGTACATTAAATTTGCTCTTGGAGTTTCGTAACTATATGGTGGTTTTTTTTACTTTGTCTACAACCAACCTGACCTTTAACTTTGACAATTTTCTTGTTTCTAGTTGAAAAACTATCGATTCCTCGCGTGAGCATATATTTTGGTTCATCATGAACATTGTGGATTTTTTTTCTTTTCGCAGCCTTCGTGGGTTGTTGGTCTGTGTGTGTACTGTGTACCTATAGGTACAATTGGACAACACTGAAAGAACGGTCTAATGTTTGATTTCTAAGCCTCTTTGAAAGTTTATGCTGCTCCCTATCGCTGGGTGCTGACATTAGTTAGTTGCCGCTTGGACTTGACTGAGGGCGTTGCGCGGTTTTTCAATACTCATCATTTTTGAACGTAAAGGATTGTCTGGTTCGTATTTCGTTTGTGTGTGTTAACTGTTGACTGTTGACATTCCACACTGTCAGCCAAACGGAACAAAATGTTCTTGAAAGGATTAGAAAATGCGTTTAATTTGATAATAACAATCAACTTTGTGTAGAATAAATGTTTCTTCATACATTCAATGTGGGGAGAAGTCAAAGAAATTTACAAACGGGATTCAAAGAATGATTAGTAATTAAGAATCTAATTAGATTTATTGCATTGCGCATTAGAGATTGTGATTGTAGTACATAGTACATACACATACTCTGTATTACAGAGGTTACAATCTCCAAAAGTCACGCCTCAACTTGAACTTTTAATTTCCAATGTATGAAGAACCAAAGGAATGTTTTTTTTTCTTCGTTTCTTCCAAAACATTCTTCTTTGGGCATTGAAAAAAAATGTATCTAATCGTAACAAGTGGTGAATTCCTGGGTCCAGTTTATACCTATTACCTATGTATATTATTGTGTATGTAGATGTGTGTATGACTGTAAAGGCTGTGTACGCATAATATAAAATGTGATTGATGGACGTGCATGAGACCGCCCTGCTTGGCTACTGGGCATTTCAGTGCAGTTGAAAGTCGGGGTGAAAATTGAAGAGCTATTAGGCTCTCAGATGTTTCCCTATGATTAAATTTTGACGTTTCACATTGCTTTTGGTATTGGTAGTGAAGACTGGAAAAAAAATTTCATTTGGTATTTGGTAGCTTAAAATCTCACAAGTTTAGGATGCCGAATCGGCATCCAGTCAAAGCGGAAGCTCAAACTAAAGAGCCAGCTGCTCAACTGTACATACATGTACAAAATCTAGAACAAATTGGTGACTGATTAGTCTGAGATTTTTTGTAGTTAAAATAAGGATGAAGTGTGTATAAAGGCGAACATTTGAATTCTTCAAATGTTGTTTTAATATCGAGAAAACATTTCAACTTGAAATATGCAAGGAGGATTTTGGTTTGGGGTAATTGAGACGATAATTGTCTCTTGTATATTGTAGGTATGTTCCTAATATACATATGATGTTACAGAGTAAAAGCTCTTCCTTTTTTTGCTTTTACTTTTTCGTTTTGCTTCCAAAGATCTCTCTAGGTCTCTGTATGGGTACAAGTTTCTTCAGGAGTCTGTATAACATGAGAATAATAATAAAATGTAAGAAAACTTGGTACGTATTGCGAGGATGCGTTAACGTAAAAATTGTGTGTAATTATGACTATTTTGAACAGAAACATTGAAGGAATATCTTGAGTATCCAGTTTTGTACTACATATATTCACGACTATTTTCTTTTGTATTTTTCATAATTATCGCATAATTTCCCAACATAACATTGTCCATGTGGACAAATGATGATCATACAGAACGCATATGGGCTGGGGAGTTTTTTCTCTTCTTGTTCTTGGAGTGATGAAGATGGGATAAATGCTGCTTCTGTATTACTACCCATATCTTACTTATTCATTATTCCATTTAGGCAGACCAAGTCGTTCACTACGCATACACACAAACATACACACACGTACACCAAACCGTCAAGAATTAGTTACAACTTTTTGAAGCATTTGAACACTTAATAGTTGGAGCGACAAGGAAAGCGAAAATGAAAAGTAAAAACGTGCTTCTCATCCTTAAAACAAGAACAAGAGAGAGAGAGAGAGAGAGACAGAGAGAACTTAAAGCTACCGAATACTTTTTCGAAACGAAACATTGGTTTGTGTTTGTGTGTGTATACGCGTAAAAGCACCTTTTACTGTCATGCCAAGCCATTGAAATTGTATAATGAAGGCTCATTTTCAATTCAAAATTTTACCTTTTTTGCTTGTCCTCTTTGTGCATAGTAGTACATACCCATTTATGATGGGATCCTCTGACGATGAGTGTGATTGTACAATAATTTGTCCATGTGCATAATTTCCAATTGTAAATTTCAATGGAATTCCTTAATTTTTTTCTTAATTTTCCGCTTACCTCATGGATCAAAGCATGTGTAAAAAATTAAACAAAATGATAAAATTGCAGACTTTACACTGTACTGTGTACACACATTTGAAGAAGAAGAGGACGTTAAAAATATTCACAACTCAGGTAACAATAATAATGTAAAGGAATGATGAGTACGCAGTTTGCCCACGCACATTGTCCACGCCGTTCTCAACTCTTACTCTCACAGCATGCACACATACATACATGTGACTATAGCAACAGTAATAGTATGTAAAGATATGTCTATGTGTACTATAAATGGCATTGAGAACGGGAGCTGGAAGTTGGAAGACCAAGAAGGAATTGCGTAATTTGTTTTTTTTTTTTTTAAATTCTTGTCTCATTAAGGCCAACAAAATCCGTTTGCTGTTGTATTGTCGTTCTATTGCCGTTGTTGCATTGTCCATTCACTCCATTTCGTTCTCGTAGGATCCTGCCATTAACATTAGCTGAAATGGTTGCTTGTGCATAGTTCATATGTAGAGTTTATGGTCTCTTCTCACACATTATATATATGTAGGGAACTCATTATGGTGTCATTGTAATATTCTGTTTGTAAGAATGTATGAAGATAATAGATAAATACATTTGTAGCAACTTTTATTTTCCAAATGGATGTTCTCCGTCCACTCTGTGGCATCACACTTGAAATTCCTGGTAAGGAGAACCAAATTATTATGTAAGGCATTCGTACAGTGAGGACTCCTACTCTTTCCTTTCCTAGTTACCGAGTGAAACCATTTTAAACTAGCTGGAAATGATAATAGGAATTTGACTGTGTGCACTGTGCGTGTGTGTGTGTGATGCAGGAATTACTCAAGTGAAAAGGATGATGGTTGAATGAAATGGAAATGGTCAGCCAGGAGATATCAATAAGTTGAGTACTTATTCCTATATGTACTTTGAGTACTGAGAATGAAAGAGTTAGCATTTGCAAGTCTCTTGGTGGTTTCAAGCTTGAGTTTTGAGTTTGTGTACTAGCTAGTACAGTAGCACTTTCCCCTTTCATTTAAAGCTACCTACGACGTCGTTGATGAGTATACTTAATTTTCCAAATCATCTAATTGTCTAGAATTTGCCTTTTCCTTAAATTGTCATGTTACGATTCTCATCTGGCCATATGCCCCTAAGTACATATACATAAACTCAAATATACTATAGGTACACTTGCTATCCTTCTATTTCTTATCTCGAATCTCTTCCACGTTGTCCCCGTCTGCACTTCCGTATCTGATTCGTTATACTAATCGTCTGAATATTGCAACAACTATGAATGAGAGGGGTAAATAGTTTTACACATATTTACGATTTAAGCACAGTATGCCCGTTGTCAGTGTCTGGTCTTTAGTTTATTTCTATGTACATTTATGTGATGTTTGTAGTGTGTGCACACGCTCACGCTCACAGTAATATGCAAAGTAATTTATTTAAATGCATTAGAATTTATCAGTAAGATAATTGCGTGTACGTAAATGTACTAGAGTTAAATTAAACTGAGTAAGTAATTCTCAAATGTTTACATGTTGTGAGTTGAGTTGACTGTTGGACAGAATTTAATATTTAATATCTGTAATACTTTTGTCTGTTATTAGTAGCTCAGTTAGGAGTAGTTGAGAGTGAGAGCATTTAGCATTGAGCGGCAATCGGTAGTGGTCAAAAAGGAAAAAAAAGGAAAAGCGTTGTAATTGTGTGTCTTGCATCATTTCAGTTTCATATTGAGCTTGAGCGCTATACATCGAAAACTCTATAAAAGTAATTTTTTTAAGTAGATAAGAAATCTCTATTGTTGACTTCTCATTCATATTCTTAGATCATATGCGTTTTCATTTCCCTTGTAGTTTGTACTACTCACTCATACGCATTATTAAAGGAAAAGAATGGACGCTTTAAAAAAATGTATAATCAAAATATGTAAGTGCATTACTGTAGAAAGTATCAGCGGAATTAAACCGTGTATGTGTATGTACAATCAAGCTTCAAACATGTAAAATATAAAGCACACGGCAATTATTCAATCATACAATACAAAAGTAAATTCAGTGTGTAGAGAAATTTTGTACATGTACAAAGCTTTTGAATCTCTTCCATCTTTGACAAATCAGTTGACACATTTTTTTTATATTAACTAATTTAGTGACAAAGATGAAAAATACATAAATATTTCCCATCCGTTTCATTAAGAATTAAATAAGAGCAAATTTGAATTGCTATAGGCTGAGCATTCTTACATTTTATTGAATTGTAAATTGGCAAATTGTCCAATGTGCTCTCAAGGAAACAGATGTAAGACATTATCTTCAAATTCCAGTTTGTCTTGTAAATTTTCTCACTGTAGTACAGTCTGCACGGACAGAACATGTAAATCTCTATTATTTGTCGTAAATTACATTCCTTGACTGAAACACATAAATCATTTGTATAGATCAGTGTCACTCGGATAGTTATTTTTTTGTATTTCTGGGACTGCTTAAAAATATCAATGTAAATGGATGCTGATGCAATATGGTGATTTCTGCAATCATGTATTGCAAAAGGAATAAAAAATTCATTAATCAAAGGACAAGTAATTTTAGAAAAAAAATTAAGCTGGCATGACTCGACGTGTAAGAGGATCAGATTGTATCACATTATTTTCTTTTACTATATTACTATATTATCGTATGTATAGACCAAAAGGATCTCCATTCGGTTTTGATATCAGGTTATCAAGTACACACTGCAACAACAACAACAACAATAATAATAATAATAATAATACAACACTACACATTGATAATTTACTGATCGGTTACTCTTGTTCTTATGCGTATGGGACTTGGTCTACGGACTTGTGAGACATTTGGATTGGGATGTTTTGAAGGTGGCAGTAGATTTGTGGTTGTGGTGGTTGAGTGTGATGAAGAAACACATTTTGAAATTGGTAATAGCGTAGTAGGCAATTTGACTATATATGGCTCGTTGATAACGACCTGGACTTGTAATTTTAATTCAAATGACATATTGTATAGTTTGTAGTGAGTTCACCAACTCACTACTGTAATACGCTGGGTATAGGTGTAGGTAGATAATCCTCAATGTCTCTGCGATTGAATAAGAGTGAAATTAAAATGAATGAATATATATGGAATGAATTAGTCGACTAAGAAAAATAGTATCAATAGTATTAAAATAATATAACTTTCCGTCTCCTTTCTTTTTCACAACCACAAATGTACATATGGACTAATGGATGAGTGTATATGTAGTATGACTCTAACAAGTATCGTACGCACACGCACACGCATCATATCACATATGTAAATTCAGCCTGCAGTCAGGAGGGAAAAGAGCCGAAAGGTGTGTGGCAACCACATGAGACATACATAGTATGTATTTGATCACAAAGTGCAATAATCGTGAATCTCATCTGAAAAATGTACTAATGCGTTTTCTACCATGTACGTTCAGTTGAGCACGAGGTTATAAAAATACTCACGATTAGAACATTTCATTAAAAATTTGATAGTATGGGCTGGGTGAATTAATTTCCAAATTGTACTAGTATATATCCAATTCCGATAATGTAACAAAATATATGAGCAATGTAATAACAATTGCTCAAATTTATCTTCCAAGAGTAACAAATAAGAAAATTCGCAATAAGTACATAGTAAATAAATACGATGAAACAAATTGTATACGACTTAAAATTTTAGTTTGTTTTACTGAAACGATAAATTATTCAAGTTATATTCAACTGTCAATCAAATCTTTAGCTTTTAAAGTTGAACTCTTAACTCTAATAATTCTTGATACGGGTAAATAGTAAATATGAAGAAATGTCTTTGGGGTTTTTCTTGGAGAAAAGGAATGTTCGAAGTCAAAGTGTAGTCATTTGTCCATACGTTATACGCTTGTAAAGTGTAAATAGAATGTCATTTTGACATTAACCGTTACAGTTGCAGTTGTTGCAGCTGTGTTGTTTGTTGCTCTCTTCCTGAACTAGTCAAAGAAATCATGTACAATATTTATTTGTACGGAAATCATGCACATATTTTGACTTGCTTTTGAAGTTGAAATCGAAATCGGAGGTGAGTGAAAGGTACATACATTCATTTTTATATTGATTCTGTTCTGTTCCTTTGTGTCGTATTAATTTTATACGAGTCGTCCATTTGAAAGAGTGATAGTGAATAGTTGAACAGTATCTGAATCTATACAGAGTATACCGTACAAAACGTATTATGGCAATTATTGACATTCAGACTAATAGACACTAGACACACACTCACATTTTTACATTGCATTGCATTGTACCTTTGTTCTGATTTGAAACTAACTAAGTAGCCATCGGTTGTCGACTCTCTTTTGTGAACAATCATATATTACTAAGAATACGAATACACAGCTACGATTCAGATTCACAAGAACTCGATTGCAAGTATTATAAAGTGAACAGCGAGTAAAAGTAATTTGCTTGCGCCAGTTGCATAAAAAAACTCAAGTATGTACTTGCACACTCACATGAGAATCAAATGTATATATGAACCATATGATATATTTATATTAGATTACACACATGGAATTTATTCAGAGTGAGAGTTGAATATCGTGAGCTCCTATTTGTACTGATACGTAACGGGCAATCATCAACATATATGTAACATTAATTTATGTCACTAAATCATGTATAATGGAACATCATTACTTGTAGGTACATACTTTGAATGACTCTTTAAGGATTCATTTCATATTCTCTATATGCAATATATTCGTTTTATTATGACGACGGACACATTATTAGCACAAAGTTTTCTAAGCGTAATATATTATGTCTTTTTGTTCTGATTTCATGACAATGACAAGATTTTGTGGAGTAGTGACATAATGATATTGTCAGGTGTCAATAATAGAAGACTCTTGTTCATGGTTCTGCGTGATGACACAATACTGAATACTGAAACTTTATCTTTAGTTGCCCTTTTCTTTTCTTTCATACAAAATAAAGTCACTAAATCCCTTAAAAAAAGAATCCACAAGATATAGAAAACTTACAAAACTGTACATACCAAATCAAAGTTGAGCAAGGTGACGTAATTTAGAATGTGACGAAATGTGAGGAATTTAAAAAAAAATAGAGAATAAAAACTGTTGATTTTATTGCAATAAAATAATAAACAATGATGCTCAGTTTAGAGTTTTGGGTATTTATAGTATTTGTACATAGTGGAGACTGCAGAGAATCTACAAGATGTTTTTAGGTTCATGACGAACGGATTTCAGTTAACACACGAATTATTTATAATTATTCTTTTCCTTTCATAAAATGTGAAAAAGTCAGGCTCATCCGTTCTCTTTTTATTTTACATGTACACAAGTATGTACATAGCATGAGAAATTATTTTTTGAAACAGTTTTCTTCCTTTATACACTGTGTGTTGTTGTTTCATGTTTGGCTCATAACTTTTTGAGTTTGAATTTGAATGAATCCAGAGAAATTCCTTTATTATTTTGTAAAGAAAAGCAGAAGCGTCAGAATCAACAGCAGCTGTCGAATTCAAAGTCCACAAGCCTCAAGTCAAATACATTTTAACTTTTTTTTTTACGATGGAGTATAGAAAAGAGCGGTATTCAAAAAAAACTGTCGACTGTAAATTTTCCATTTAATGTTTATAAACAAAGTACAAAAAAGCTTTTGGAGTTCATATTTGTTTACTTTTTATTTATTTATTTTCCATTGGATTGTGTATTTTCTGTATGCATTTCATATAGACTGAAGCATAGCGAATATATTCTCAAGGCAGAAAGTTACATGCATGGTTTGATTGTTTCCTTCGTACATTTCTCACTCTATCTCTATCTCTATACACACGGACAGTCCACATTTCTCCCTAAATTTTCCTGTGCACACCTGAGAGAGGGATGATGATGGTGCAATGCAAATGAATGAACGAAAGAATGAATAAATGAATGAATGCAATCTGATAGAGACTTGACAAATTTTTGTGCTATTCCCTTGTCTCTTTGGCCAACTGTCGACCATGAATGTGTCACCCTGTGTCAATAAATAAAAAATAAAAAACAGAAGTCGCCTCATTTCGTTTGTCGTCCTTTGTTTTGGTCTTTGCTGGGTCATTTGTTCATTTTTCTTCTTTTCCTTTGCAATCCCATCAAGCGCTTCTGTCGGCGTTTGCATATTTACATATTTACATAGTGCTGTCTTCTCTCGTCGTAGGTGTCTTTCTAATCCAATCAATTCATGAAGAATTCCAAATGATTTGACAATAGAATTTTTACCTTCATGCTTTCAAAGAGCCATTGCAAAATTTTGTAATGAGACACAACAGACTCAGATTTTCTCTACCTATACACTCACATACTGTATGATTGAGTACACCCTTTACACAGTCTCTCTGTCTCTGTCTCTGTCTCTCTCTCCCTCTCCCTCGTCTCTTGTCTGTGTCAGGTTTATCTGTACAAAAGTACATTATATGCTCGGCTTTATCTCAGCCATGTATTGCGAATTGTAAATGCAATTGCAAGTACGTTCAAAGTGGTAGTCATCAAAAGAAAAGCAAAAGTAATACATTGTTCAGAAGACTTGTTGTTGTCAAAAGTTTGGGCAGCTGAAGATGAAACTGAAGCTGAGAAGCTGTGAGAGTGTGTCTATGAAGTCTGTATGTGTGTGTTCATCATATGTATGATTTGTTGGATGGTGATGGAGAGAGGAGGGAGATACATACGCCGATAAGCCTTTTAAGAACATTCAACAATAATGAAGTGAACCAAGATGGTCGAGAGAGCTTCAAATAATTAATACACAAAGGCATAATTCAAATATACATTTTGAAAAATAAAAAAAACTTCTCTTATGATTGGATGGAGAGGATGGATTTGATTTACTCGTCATCCGTCCAGGCTTGTGTCTTAGATCTGTTGCAATTTGCAACTGTATTCTTCATCATCATCATCACCATCATTTTGATTCTTCTACACTACTACACCCACGATAATTACACATATACAGAGTTTTATTATGGAAATATTCAATCCTGTTTGCCCATTTGATATTTGATTTGATTTTTTTTCGTCTGCCAAGAAAAAATATGAAGAGTGTGTGTGTGTACAGAACACTTGTCAGATTCTATTACGTATGTATCATATGTATGTACATTTCCTTGCCCTTACCATGGGCCACCAACATTTCCAATTCCAATCAATTTTTTTCCCATTAATTGGATACTTAGTATTGCGAGTGTTTGTAATCACTGTAATAATATCCACAAATATTGTGAAAAATAAAAATCCAAAGTGAACTTTCTGATTTCTGTTAGTCTGTGTGCGTAAGTCTGCTCACTGCGATTACAGTTTGTGTTCCTTCTTCGTCTTGGCGAGATAGATCATTTGTTTTTATTGTAATCATTAATTTGATTATGAACGGATGGAGTGATTGAATTTGACGAGTGACGCACATCCAAAGAGAAGTAATGGTGGCAGTTATTGCTTATTCATAATTCATTATTCATTATTATGTCGTTCCTCGTTGTGGACTTTGTCAAATTTGACGCTGTATGTTTTAATATGTTTTATGCCGTTACGACTATTCAAAAATACAATTACATACTATCGTCAGTCAGTATGATTACGACTACGGAGGTAATTACAAACCTAGTCTAATGTCGAATGAGAGAATGATAAGATGATGAGAAAAGTGTGTGCAAACTATAAACTGTACTCTACGTATATAGTAGGTACTTGCAGATGGTCGCACAAACTGTGAAAAAACATCACATCACATTGTATCACTTTCGCTTTTTCCATTAAGTTTTATATCTCGACTGCTTTACTTCCATGTGACAAATCTGAGCTAGTTACCTACTTTGATTCTTTTCCGTACGCACATTATTTCATTGTTATTATTATTATACCTCCTCAGGATTTATTCAGTCATTCTCTCATTCTCCCTTTTGAAGAATTCGTGTGCTCTTGAAGAGTATTTATTTTTTTCTCATTGTGTGCATACTAATTGTATGTAGATTCTGTTGAGACATTACTAGTGCAATAATACACAATTCCATCGTGATATTCTCATTTATGTAACGACTTTGTGCATGTGAGAACTCTTTTAATAAGGATGAAAAGTCAAATACGTGGACGGAGTTGACTGCATTTCTACGCACAGTAAAAATAATGTGGATGCGTATTTTTATGAAAGACAGACACAGCCATAGTTTTGACATAGAATATCGTGGAACACTATATATATATATATATATATAGAGTCAGAGAAGCACAAGTGACATTTTGTTCCCAATGAATGAAGAATAGATTTTTAAGCAGGTACTCATTTACATCCAAATTCAAGCCAACAGCATTTACATTTGTGCTAACGAAAACAAGGATGATACAATTCCTTGTAAATTGTATGAAAACAAAAGTAAAATAGAAAAAAAAACAAGTGATTTGCTCCAAGAAAATGAAAGAACGCCACAGTTTTTCTTTGAAAACAAGTGTCTTTGATTCATCCATTGAAATTGAAAATATAATGAAATTGTTTTGACCGAGCACACGGATTTCAATTAAGTGAGGCCTCATAAAAGAATTGTCAGAAGTTAGATCCATGATTTTCTTTTTGTTTGAGGGCCAAACGTAATAAGTAAAAATAATAATGTGTGTTAAGTAACTTGTCGTTTTTGTTGGTTTGAAAGTGGACTTTAAAGAGGTTTTTGAAATTTTGAGGAAAGACAATTGTTAGGATTTGGGAGTGTTTAGCAAGTGTGAAGCGTTTAGTGTAATTGAATTTCATCTCTGTCTCTCTCTCACTCCATGGTTCTTGGTACCTGCAACATTTACGAGTAGATAAATGTAAAATAGTTAAACTCATTTGGAGAAGGTAAATTTGGAATTGTAAAACCATTTTGAGATTTTTGTATACCAAAGTGTGAAGTTGAACGTGGACGTTACAAAGTCAATGTGTACGAGCGTCTGTATAATATATGTTGCGAAAATCCATGTGTTAATGGGCTTTTGTTCCCTTGTGCACATGTAATTTTCATTTGGCTGTCGCCAAAACACTGTACAGTCAAAGTGCATTTGTGTGTACCACGTACCTGTACTTATGTTTGAAAAACGTTTTACATTTTTCGATTTCAATTTCATGCAGAATTCATGCAAACCAAGTGAGGATTGAGCAATCTCCCATTCCGATTGACTACGAACGAAGAATATTTCAAACCAATTTTTGGAATGACAAAGAGAAAAAAAAGCTTAAATTCTTGTATGTAACAAAGTAATTGTTTTTTTCCTCGTTTTTGTCGCCCTGTTGTTGTTTTGTTATTGTTGTTTTGTCCCTTTGAAATATTCAAATGCAGGCACAGACAGATATAGTGTGAAGTCAGTGAAGTGCTCTTGTAGATGTAGACATATGATTCCACGCATAAAATATATACTTGTCGTCGTATTTTCAAGTTAAAAAAAGGGTATAGTACGAAAGAGAACCCATTAAAAAATTACAAAATGTTAGAATGATGGGCTCATGCTAATGAAACTGAATATTTTCAAGTACCTGACTTTGGTTTATCGTTGAAAACATTAGTAACACTAGTCGTGTGTAATTCCCAAGTCGACTGTGGAGACTCAAGACCATTGAATCATCACATCTAATGGCTATTTACAAAAAAAAATTGTCAAACAATTGTCATAAATCATGTGCATGCAGACGACTGCATAATATCTGACACTTGGACTTACCTAGAACTCAAAAGGTTGAGAGAGAGAGAGAGAGAGAGATGAGATGTCCGTTGTCCATTCACTTTACAGATACATTAGTAACATTAGTAATCCTGTATGTTGACTCTTCCTTTTTTTGCACATCAACTGTCATTTTCATTCGTTAGTGTGATTTCTATGTTTGTACTCATGTCGCCAATTTTTCTTGTTTTTTTCTTGTATTTTTATTTATCCTCCCAAATGATAGTGAAAGAATGTCAAGAGACGTTAGAAATTAAATATGACGAGACAAACTCAGACGCTCATGCTGATGAGTAATGTGATTGTTATTTACAAATTGATTTCCCTCATGGGGTGGTATAGTTATTCATTGCAGAGCAACTATGTAACAACAACCAAACAATCCACAGTCCACAAGCTTCATATCTCAGTTAGTTGTATAATCAAATGATGACAATGACAAAAACACCCGTTGCTGTCTTGCGTCTCAGTCTAAATCTTGAGAAAATTGTTTTGACTGTTTTATTTTCCCAGATTAAAATATTTAAAGTGCTCACAAAACTCCTAATCCCAAACACAAATAAATTCTTCATTCTCCAGAGTAATGCTATCCATTAAAAGTCGATATACGATACAATTTTGCTCAAGAGTAAACAACTCGAGAGTCCGAGTGGATTTGAGAATGACAGCAATTCAAAGTTACATCTGTTATTATTATTGTCGAATTATCATTAACGGTACAAGGTAAATATATAATATTTTGATAGGAGTACTCGGTCGGTACTCACTCATCAGTATACTACGTATATAAAAACTCACAAGTCAGAGAGACCACCTTCATCATGATTATGATTCATATCATGGATCTGATAGGAGAGACCGATCAAGTCATTTAATTTAAAGAACATTGTGCACTCGATTGTTAATCGCTAATCAATAGAGTTTGAGTTGGCAAAAACTTACATCTGTATTATTATTATTAATAATATGAGCATTCAGTATCTGTACAAACTATATATATAATTCATATAATTTTAGGAGGAAATCACTGCCAGTGCAGTGGCCTTGCTACAATTTACAATAGAGACGATTGTGCTAGGAATAAGAAGCCCAGGCTTTGAAATTCCTGGTTGTGATAAGTCAACATAATTTAGTAATTTATTAGATTAACTGCAGATTGTGAATAATCTGATTCATCAGAGGGTTCGTCAAGTCCTATAACATTCTTAAAAAATGAGCTAGAGCTTACACTACACAAGGAAATGCTCTGTACATAAACCATATTAATGTTATGCATCTACTTACATGGATTGTACATAAAAGGGTATAGAGAGTAAAATCATTTTGCATGGCTATACAGCAAAAGAAACAAAAGTTTCAGTCGTAATCATAATCGTAAAAATTCTAGTTTGTTTTTGGTAATTTCGTGACAGATTGAATTCTGCAAGCCTTCAATTTGCTTCGAGGAAATTATAAAGCTATTGCTAGATGCTCGTTCTCTCTCGCTCTCTATTCAACGTATACACTACATGCTGCTACATAATAGTAATAACTAGTACGGATCCAGAGGTAACGTATGATTATTAAGGAGTAACATTGAACATAAAAAATATTTTTGCTATAGTGAAAACTCCTTGCTATATGTTGTGGCTGTGCATTTTGTGTGCTTGCCTGACGATTAAAGTTGACTTTGAAATTTGGAGTCAACGACAGATGTAAGTACTACACACAACACTCGTGTGTTGCTCGTTATTATTTTCATTTGGGATATTCTCCTCCAAAATATAATGTATAATAATATATGAGATACTGATACAAATGAAGATCAACGAGGGAAGCAAAGTAGCAGCAAAGTAACAACAACCAACCAGAACATACAAATACTCATAGACATGATGAAGCTCACATGATTCCAAGCGTTACGTGGAGGCATGCAATCCGCAATTGAGAGAATTAAGACAGAGAGAGAGAGAGAGAGAGAGAGAGAGAGACGACACTGAGAATGAGAATGAGTAGAAAACATAAAAAAAAATTCATCCTGTGAAATTCCTCAGTATATATTTTCATTTTTCTTATAATTCAATGTCTGTGTACATAATGTTTTTTGGGGGTAGATGCAGTGTTTACATACACACAGGCGCATTTGTATGGTACGCATACAGATGATGTCATGTTATTTCGCATTTTCTTAGAGGTCATTTTCTCTTTCTCTCTCTCTCAGTTTTTGCGGATATTGTTTGAGCATGATTGTATGCATTATGCTGGCTTATTTAAACATTAAAGCTCTTTATTTTTTCGTGGACATGTGCATTTACAATAGAGTGAGAGAGGGAGAAGTGAAGAGTGTATTATGAATTATGTAATACGTGCAAACGGAGAGATTCTCAGGCTTTTATCTCTTCATTTGATCGCATAACTTAAGGATGCGGCTGTAGTTTTTCCCATGATCAATTGGGATGAATTTCATATTTCGTTTCCATTCCATGCAAGGCGACTTCCAGCGTAAGAGAAGTCGAGGGTCCTCCATCATCATCATCATCAGTACAGTTCAGTTCTCTTTCCCTCTCTTTCTCCCTCTCAACAAATATCATAATCATAATAATATTCATAATACATCCATGCTAACAAACAACAAAGCAAGTTCAACTACTTACAATCGGTACTCCCTTCTAATGGAAATAATAAACAAAATACAATACAATGCAGGGGAAAAAAGCTACTCATTCATATGACAAGTATTCCCAGTTACCACACACACACACACACGCACTACTGTAAGTCTTACAATGTCAAAGTTACAACGGATACCCATACAGTTGTGTGATTTGTGAATGTTACATTGTGGTGACAACTTTTCACTTGCCCTATCCCTCTCTCTCTCTCTCCCTCCTCAGCCTCTCAACAAGTGAACGCAACGGGAAAACCAACATTTTTTATGGAGCTACAGTAACAGAACTAATCCATCAATGTATACACTTATACACACACATATACAAATCCAATTCATTTTTCAGTCTCATTCATAAAAATTCTGTATGTACCGTCATCTATTTCTCATGACGGATCGGAATACCTTTCCCGTCATTAACGGAAACAAGTATTTTGATTTTCGTCAATTATTTCCTTTCCTTTTCCCGATTCCTGACTCAGACTTTTTAGATTTTCCAGCAAAAAAACCCGCTTTTTTCATAGACAGTTGGGATTGAGAAAAGGAAACGGAACTAGTTACGTGTTCCTTTTTTACCTTTTCCACCAAGAACTTTGATACGAGATGAAAATGAAGCAATGTGAAGTTTCATATTCCTAGTCTGGCGTACCTACTCTACTTATGTATATGTATTATCCGATACGGACCAATGTCCTTGCGGACTTATGTCTGCCCCCCAACCGAGTCGATTCCATTGTTGTTATCGAATCTCATGAATACATAATGTAAGTCGACCGTATAGACAATGAGCCCTTTAGACATTTCTCTAATTTGTTCTGAAATTCTTGAGAGTGATGGATTTGAAATGATTGATTTTCCAAGATGGATTAGGTCAGGCAGAAGGAAATACTAGATTTTTTTTTTCATTTATCATTTGATGACTTAAGCCGCAGACAATCCATATAGGCGGATGAGAAGAGAAGGAAAAGGAATTTAGAGAAATTAAATTACGTTAATAATGATAACTTAGATTTGTAATACTCGTCCGAGTCTTAAAAAAGTACAGACAGAGAATGTACGGTTATATGTATAGCTATAAACTATGTAGAATGTATATAGAACGAACTCTGGGCCGGCATCTTGTTGAAACAATTATGTTTGATGTGAAACACTTTAGTTTATCTTTATAGTTTACCCTGGAATGCAGAGACGAGAGACGATTCTCAATTAGCGGGAATAAGTCTCTCATGATTTAATAATTTATAACAAAATGACAAACGATACAAAGATCAAAAGATGTACGCGTGAGCATTCCATTCATTCACGTTCACATTGTTGTTCGCTCACACAGCGAGGAAGCAGGCAGAGGGAGAGAGAGATTTTCACAATAATTCCTTGTATTCTGCATATAATGGAGGATTTTTTGATGAATTGCAAATGGCGAATCTCTTGAATTCTGTCTAACATATACCAAACTCACTCTGTAGACTGAAGACCATCTCAGATTTATAGGCAAATAGAACTATCCTCTGGTCGTAATGAGTAATGAGATTTGGATTGTGATGATGATTGCATTGAAAAATTGAATTGTATTGTGCACTATAGAGCACTCGGCACTCTCGTGGATACTCGATCCATACAATAAATGACCGATGACCCTCATCGAATTCCTCGTGAGTTGACTTTACATTTACACGAAGGAAACAACCGGTTTCGGGTAACATATTCCGTTTTAAAATTTAATGCAAAAACCGAATTACGTACGTACTGAAACACTGTACATTTTACATGTGCATGGTCTGAATTTATTTCCTTTGTCATAGTTTCTTTTTTTTTCCTGTACTTAAAAAATTTCCATGTTGTCCCGTTGAGAATGGAGAGTTTAAACATTTTAAATTTATCCTTTTACATTTTCCTCATACTCATTCTCCGTACTTGGTAGAAAATTTATACTGTCATATCGTCAATCGTCAATCGTCAATTTTTCACATGCAGATTTTATTTATTTATTATCTTTCCTTCGTACAAGTCATGTACACATTTTATCATTTTACATTCTCAATGATACTGAAAACTGCCTCGCCAAAAGCAAAATTTTTCTACAACGTAAATGAGAATCGATAAATTCTTATGAGTTTCTACTGAGCATGATGATATTCAATTTTTTTTCTGCGATTAATGGAGTGCGAAAGGCATCGTGTTTATGTGACAGAGTGTGTATATGTGTGTGGGTGTTTGAGTGAAATGAAGTATCAGTCTGACTATTATCCAAGTAGATAAACATCATCATCATCCATATGAATTTAACGCGATGCTGACGGTGGGTCAATATGCAAATATGCATGACATAAAATGAAGATTTGAGACCATGCATTTGTGTACCTGCATACATATGTATGTAACCTTATCAATTATCGATACACAAGAACATTGAACGTGTAAGATTGTTTTGATTTATGGCTCTTGATAAACTATGTATTATTCATTCACCACATTTGAGTTGTTGTTGTTGCTGTTGAATATTTTCTGCGACTTGGATCATCTTGGAATGAGAGAGTCTGTCGTCGATGAGTGCCATCCATACTGCTATGAGTTTCTCGTCAAATATGGTACATACATGTAAAAGGTGTATTGAGTATATTTATATACTTGTACATCCAAGCGAGAAATAGAATTGGATGCGGATATTTGAAATGCTTTGAATTTGAAATGTCAATTCTCACTCGACTTTGATATTGATGTTTTAGTTGCTATGATTGGATTGGGTTGTGTGTGGTGTATGAGTATGAGTATCTAACTATCTATATGCTGGGTGGTTATGAGGTCATGTCAAAAGACTCGAGACTCAAGAGGATGACGATGACGATCAAGTCGGGCTCGCATTCTCAACTTGTTGAATCCCAAGAGTGGAAGAGAACCAAATATCAAGAAATATACCCTCAATATTGATTGCTTACTCACGTAATGATGAGGAATAACTCTGTTTGGTCATTCCAATTGCAATCAGAATGTGATCTATCGCTAATTTTGAAGTGAGGTGGATCATGTCTATATGTCTTGTATATACAAATCGTGACACTTTTCTCTCTGTCCCTCTCTCTCTCTCTCTCTCTTCGTTCCATCCGTTATCACAGATGATGACTCTCCGTTATTACATCTCACGAAAGTGGAACAAGGGTATTGGACTGGGCTATACTTGATATATATATATTCGTTTCAGAGTTTCAAGCCATGAAATGGACATTTTCCGAGTTTTCTTTATATATATTTTATCGGCTCGATTCTTATGACTTGGACTCTCTTCACTCCCTTTTCTTTCTCTCTCCCTCTTCATTAAAAACAAACCTACATTTTCATTTGGCAGTTTGCATTTTTTATTTTTATCATTTCCCATTTACATTCAACAAATTTTATAGGATGGAGCAGTTTGTTTAAATTTTATTACGTCCTCACGATTACTATTTCGAACACCTTTCAAGTCACAAAATAATGGAATAGATATGGAAATAAGCTAACGAATTTTCTTTACTGCAGTTATACCGCCTCTTATCGCTAAACTGAACCTACCTATGTACATTTAAATCAGCTTGATTTGAAATAAAACTCTTTTCTTCTAAAAAAAAAACTGTAATTTGTCAAAAAAACAAAGGGAGGAAGAATACAATTTAGCTGGAATTAGGGATGTTAAGGTCAGAGATGACAGATGACAGTACCGAATTTTGCAAGAGGGCATTGTCTCATTGTCAAATAATTTAAATACGATATCTTTGTATACCTTCCCTTTGAAATCTCCAGAGAGTGTCTTGAATTTCCATTGACCGTAAATAAAATACGAAATGACTACTTACACATTCAATAAAAAACTTCTGTCATAATGGATTCATGTAGATTGTAAAATTCTCTTGATGTTGATGTAACACGTATGCTAATGATACAGCGAGTGTGTGTTTGTATGTGTGTGTAAAGAGTAAAGAGTCTTGAGAGTGTGTAAGTATCTAAGTTTCAGTTTTGAGTTAGAGTCTGAGTCTGGTCTCATGACAAAGGCAGAATCATTAATTGCGTAAAAACAGAAGCCTGCAATCATTTTCCACATCGTCTCTTACATACGAATTGATGAGCTTCTCCATTTTCAGCCTAAGGGTTTCTCATATCAGAATGCATTCGCAGCCGTCTGTGTTTGTGTATGTGTGTGAGTACACACATGGTAATAATTCTCACACGTACGCTTGTCTGCTTGACCAACGTATCTGTCTAAAATTTGAAGCTTCTGCCTTTCGATTGTTATTGTTTGGATATGTCCATGTTGGACTATGAAAGAAGATGCTGGGGTTTCTATTTGGACTATTTCTACACGGGCAGTAACACTAATACTAATACCAATACTAACGATTACACCATGACAGGTGACGTTCGACCAAGGCTCCACAGACACATAAAAAAATTATGAGAGCTCTCCCTTCCAGATCTTCAGTCTCTCAGCTTCAAATGCACTTTTTTTTTATGTACATTTCATTTTTTTACTCTAATTTTTATGGAGGAATCAGAAGGTCTTTCGGGTGTCATTCTATCATTTACTGCACATCAAATTCATATTTTATTACTTCAAATCCCCGTTCACAATCAACCAACAGTTTATTAACGAGGAAAGAGAGAATCCTATACCTTCTTTACTTTGGGAATTTACGCTTTATAAATTCTGTTCATCTTCTTCATTTGATTTTTTCTTGCTATTTATTTCGGTGGTCATTTATTCTTTTAATCTTTTATATCTGTGAAGAGATTAGTTGTTGCGGGTCAGAGTTAACTATCCAAGCCAAGGGAAGAATTTTAAAATGTGTATAATTTTTCCCTTATGACTTTTATGCTATTGGGAAGTCTCTGAGGAGCTCTGGATGTTGGAAGGGGGATGCATAAATTTTCCAATTATTTAAATTTAAACCAACCTAATGAAAATACCCGCAAGGTTCAACGAGCTGATTGAAATTTAATGGAGTATTCAAAACATTAAAGGTTACTCTGTGTGTACAATTGTAACCAAATGTGAATATCTATAATATCTACCTAGTTCATCGTATTATTATCGTTTGGATTCTGATTCCAAAACAACTGAGATTTGTCTATAGATAGATAGCACAACATGAATTAATTTGTATAATAAACGATGAAATGCCTTTGGTTATCGTGGGCTGTCTACTTTTAGGTTTGTTTTTGACTTGAGGGTGGGCAGTGGTAGGTTAATTTTAACTCGAGTTTTACGTAAACAAAGCAGAGAAGGGGAAACAATTTCACTAAACATTTTTCAAGTGTTTGAGAATTATTATTGAAGTGATGAACTCACAAACTCGAAGTGCAGGATGACGAAATGTATTTGTTTGTTGGGATTTGGGATGGATAGTAGTTCGAACTTTGAGTGAGTGAGTGTGTGTGAAGAATTCACTGGAAGAGTTTTGGACAACTGTTCATTCCTATATAATAGTATATATCCACGTGTCGTTCAAATTTTCACAATTAAATTGTCTCGGGGCAAGATTTACTTGATGTTCCTGTTGCAGTTGTTGTTTGCAAGTAGAATCGAGTCGGCCAGTCTCAAGTACTCATGGAAAGCACTCGTATTCGTGCACTCATATATATACGAACATACACTTGCACATTTGATAAATCCTCTCGAGTCCATTCTGTATTCTGTCATACCCGTCAGTCAGTAGTTGATAACTGTATTGAAATTCGTGGAGTTGCAAGACGTGCACTGTCCACTTCACATGAGCACATTTCCATGGCATGAAATATTTAATGAGCTGAACGTTTAACATATACACTGAGAGACAGAGAGAGAGAGAGAGATGACGATGACGAAGAAGTAGATGAAGCAGAATTGACGTGAAGTGTACATTGTTACCAATGTTTGACTGTTGGAAATGAAGGAGAAAGAATAAAACTAATTTTGATTTTTTTTTTTTTTGTTACAGGGGTGAAGGTGACGGCGGAGATCGTAATAAATCCTCAAAGAATCCATCAAGTTTAGGAGGAAATGCAAAAGTAGAGCGACGAGAGTCTGCAAGGTTGAGTAGTGGAGCTTCAAAATTTTTGCGTTCACTTCGAAGTGGGGGTCACTCAACAAAAGAGAATCGAGAGCAAGTAAATGTGATTGCTCTCAAAGAGCTGGACAGTGAACATATTGACGGAGTAGGAGACGTCAAAGGTCAAGAAAAGAATCCAGTTTTTCGGCTCCCCGAACGTAGCCAAAGTTTTCAAGAGAAGAGACTCCTCGTTGTCACGTCCAAATCCTCCGAGTCTCCCACATCCAATGGTCATTTAAAAATTAAACATTCTCGAGCTCAAAGTTTTGTTTGTAATTCTCAGGGTCCAAACTCTGTCACGTTCCATCCCAATCCCAACTCAAATTGTAGTCCAAACGTCAAATTGAATGTGAATCTCACCGAGAAATTAACTGACCCTAATAAATTGTACATTAGTCACAAGGACAAGCGTCATGTTCATTCTTCTATCCCATGTGAGACCATTTATGAAAACTATGAAATAATTCGTGAACAGAAATCCAATCACGTCCATCAAAACAACCCCAATTCTCGTGTAACTCCGAGTAAAGTTGGTGGTGGTGGGGAAAGCCAAAATAATAATAATAATAATAATTCATCGATAACCAGTAGCATCAGTTGTAATAGTAATAGTACGAGTAGTACTACTCCCACAAATCCACATCCTCACAAACGGAATAGTAGTGGTCTAATCGGGAGCATTGGGAATTTAATTAACGGCCCAGAATCCTCCTCAACAATGACAATCTACGAAAAAGACTCTGATCATCGCTCATCAAGGAATTCTACCAAGGACTCTGGTTATGAAACTCATTCGGATTATGCGAGCTTTGACTTGATGTCTGATGGATCCACAGACTCTGTCTCCACAAAAGACCCCATCAAATCCATGAAACTTTTGACACATGATAAACTCAAAATGAAAGACATCCCTCATTCCCAACAACGAATCTCACTCAATTCCCCATCTCATCTTCACAATTATTCCCATAATTCGATAAAGAAAGAGCGAGGATCTCCGGATGTCCGTATGAATATTTTGGATGGTCGTAAATTGAGACGGAGTATTTCCGAAGTCCCGTCGGATCGCATCACACTTTCCAAACTTCAAACTAAAATGACGGATAATTCTCGAGCTGTTTATTCTTCCATTACAAATGGGTAAGCTTTTTTTCACTGTCTCCCTACTTTTAAATTCTCATGCTTTTTTCTTTCAAATTACAAACAACAACGAGTACCTACTGTATATAATGCACAATGTTTTATTATCTGCATCTCAGTTTTGCATATAAACTTTCGCCCATCATTTACATATCAAAATAAGTTTCAAGTTGACAACAAACCCTTTATTTCCTTCAAGATCAAGGAAATTGGGTCGAAAACTGAATGAATTTGGGATTGTAAGTATTTGTAAGTAGTAAAAAAAATGCGAAATGATCGCCATTCGACAGATACATAAAATTCAAAAAAATTGTCAAGATAATTTCAAGTTGAATATATCTCAAATTTCCTTTAATTTCGTAGTCATATGATATGTATCTTTTTGACAAAGTCTCGTACAGGCTTGATTTCTAGATCATACGAATCATGCTGCATTATTTTTGTAGGCTCTGTATTTTTTCAATTGGTGTCAGGAATAGGAGCGACCAAGTAGACTTGTGTATATGCGAATGATGAATGACGAATGCAATACGAAATACGGCATGAATAATTTTCCTGAGGATAGACAACATTGACTACACAGCTACTAGGTTTATTGCAGTTTATTTTTTACTACTACTACATGGTTTGTTTACTACCATTCGGTATTTAGTGTAACTATACTCTATATTTGTGTATGTAGAGTCTGATATACATAAAGACGGAGATACTCTTGAGCATTGTCATTTTTTTCATACACTATTATGTATTTAGGACGTTCTTAAAAAGAGAGGATAAGACGAGACGCCTAGTATTAATAATCCGTTCCACTGTGGGAGGATTTCTAAAATAAATGTGTGATTACGGAAGTATATTAGAGTAGATTGTTGCCAGTTTGTATTTTCTTCACTTCTCCTCTTCTGCCTATGCTAATATGGTCGTTGGTCGTTGGGTTAGAAGAGGAGATTAGAGAAGTACAATTACAATTTACACTATATTATTTTGTATTGTATATTGTTGTTTTTTATTTTATATATACGTATATACGATATATTTTAATATATCTTATACTCTCTCGACTACTTTAATTGTGATTTGGACTCTCACCAACTTGGTGAATGTTTGGAGAGTTTTCAGTTGTGTGTGAAGACTGTTTGTCAACTTGACTATTTTGCAGTTGCTATACTATATTACTGTTGTGTTTCCCTCGCTCTCTGTTTAGGACAGGAACAATATAGTTTTGAGCTCAAGTCGTGTTTACAACTTTAGTCACAGTTGAGTGCAATTCACATTTCACTCTTTGAGTTTTCTTCACTTGCTCCTCGCTATTTTTCTACTCCTATGTTGATACAATATGTTTGGCAAATTGGAAACCTTTTGTATACGCCGTCTATTGTGGAGCAGTCCATGTTATTATATACCTATATTAGAGGAGAGCGGAAGTTGATGAAGGCCCGTATTTATTGACGGGATTTATTACTCAGATTTGAAAATTAAGAAGGCGAAGAAGAAGAGAAAATATTTTTTTTCGTGTGTGTACATGAACAACTTTTTGCTCTTATTATTATCGGTAAATGTGGGATTATTCACAAGTTCAAAAGGCTTTCATTACTTATTACTATCTAAAAAACCTAATGACTTTGTTAAGCGCCACACATACAACTGTGGACAAGGTTTGTTTATGTATGTCTGCGTGTGTGTATGTGTGTATAGTGTGTGTGTGTGTGTGTGTGTGTGTGTGTGTGTGTGTGTGTGTGTGTGTGTGTTTGTACCTATGTATACTTGTTGAAATTTTTTCACCAATTGTTGCAACTTGTTAGAGACAATATCGCCTTGCCTTCATGCAGATACAGACGACATATACCTAGCTTATCATATTATATTATGCCTACAGGAAATGTACCAGAAAAAAACCACCACAGAATGGAATGTCAGATTTTTATCCGCAACTCTCAACTCAGCAGAGTCTTTCGTTTTCGTCAAGTCCAAAAAATCTTGCCCTGTAAGACGACAACTCCCGTCCCAGCTTTTACTTTCCTCTTCTCTCTCGCCAACTCGTTATTTGTGTGTGATGTAGTACAGACAGTGGTGTACAGTGTGTACACGCAGAATTCTTTCTGCTTTCTGTTCACTGCGTATACAATAGAAAGAGTACAAGTGAATTTTATTTTTCTCAAACTATTTCACATAAAAAAAAACACAGAGTTTTAACGAAGGAGTTCCCAGTTCCCAATCTTTAGCTCAAATCGTCAAGATTGTCGATTGGCGACAGACGAAATTCTTTCAAATTTCTTATTTTCTTATCCATTTAAATTTCTCTAATAGGGAAAAGACAAAGGAAGTAAAAATTCCAAGAGAGAGGATTAAAAACGAGAGTGTTTGAAAGCAATGAGCAATGAGTAATGGGAATGGAATAGATGCATGTAGAAAAATATGACATGTTTTTGTAACTCGATATTTTTTCAATAATTTCAAAAGGATTTTTATAAATATTTCTCTCGACTTGATGAATGTAGGGTATATGTATGTATACATAATACATAATGCATATTATGTGTATTCGATTGCCTTGTGGCTAAATACCACTTGGTTTTGGTTGGGAACGTACGGAAAACTGGACGGGGTATGTTGTTTCGGGCAGTTCAAGTCGTTTCTATACTCGTTCTTTGCTAATGCATGTCTTCTTAGGTGTAATGAGTGGGTTGCCTTTTTTCCCTACTACTACTACTCCGTATCAAAACACTTGACTTGAACAGGGAGATAATGGGACAACAAGTTCTTAATATATTTTTCAAAATAATATTTTATTATAACTTGACTATAAGCCCAAACTCCAAACCCCAACACATTACAGGATGAAACCAAGTCAGAAGAAAAGAAAAATTAATTCATGCGTTTCTCGTGCATTTTTAAAAATCTGTGTGTGTGTGTGTGTGAGAGAGAGAGAGAGAGAGAGTTGTGTGTGTACTTTCGGAGATACTGACATGACATTACGCACTGTATTCACCCAGGCACATGTATCTACTCAAGAGGTGTAAACTTTAGGTTCAGAGTCTTTGGGAAAAAAACAATTTTTTTTGTTTACCAAATTCTAAATTCTGTATTATTTTGTTGGCGCTTCTATATAATTCTTTGAGCATAAAAATCATAATACAAAATCCTATTACAACAATACTGTGAGGACGTGGATGTAACGTATATATGATTATTGAATACCCATGATGTAGGTATGTTACGATTTACGATACACAAAATAAACAAGTATTCATAATATGAAATTGAAGGTGCATAAAGTGCAAGACATTACTCAGAGAATTTCAAAGTGAACTGAATAGACCTCAGGTGTTCATTTTTGTTCATATTCTGTGCTGGGGCTCGGTGAGTTTTTTTATTATTATGTTTTTACTATTCTCTCTTCAATTGGTGAGCTTTGTAGTAGGAGAAGAAGAAGAGACTGAGCTGGAAGAATATAAAAGACATTGAAAATTGGGAGTGTTGAGGATGAACGTGAACACCGAGTCTGACAGTCTCTCTCCCTCTCTCTCTCCTCTCTGACTTTGACTCTGAACGAAGAGAATGAAGAATCAAACGTTTGTTCTTTCTTCACAAATACACATGTACAATGTTCGTACTTCTTACTTTTCTTGTCCAACTATACCTTCACAACAAAAAGGATTAGAATCATTTCACACGTTACTCGGTGCGAGAGTAACGTGTGTGTGCAGGTAAAAGCAGAAAATAAAAGGGACACGGTGATGGCTTATGGAAAATCACTTGAAAACTAGAAACTATATAGACAACACAGATATACCAATATATGTACTCACTCAAAGGAATACAAAGTACAAAAAATATAGTCAAAAATAGAAATATACGACCACTTTATGAATCGTTTACTTTACTCGCATAACCGTAAGAAAGTCATGCATCTTTTATTCTCGACCATATCCTTATTATTTATACTCGTAATCTGTCTCTATTTATATTTTGTTCTCTGTGTTTGGTTTTCCTTTGGGTTTTGGGACCTTTCATTAAAACACCTAAAGTTTTTACACTTGAGTCTCAAATCTGTGAGGTTCAAGTCTGACGAGAAGAAGAGAGTAGAGCTAGAGATAGAGAGTAGAGAGAAAAAAAGTGGATTTTTTTCTTCGACTTAACCTTACCTTCACTATTTATAATAATATGTATGCTGTTGTTGTTGTTATTATTACTGGAGCTGTCTGATGTTGTTAAACTTGTATATTTACTTGTTGACTCGATTCTCTCTCTCTCTTTCTCTCTCTATTCAATAGTTTTCCATTTTCATTTGGAACCAGTCAAGTACTTTTTTTATAGTTTTCTCCCCTTTTTCTTGTTTCGTTGTTGTTAAATTGAGCTTTGCTGTCCAAATCAAAATGCTAGGTGTTCTGGGTGGTTTAAATAGCTTCTTTGACTTGATTAGTACCTTTAGCATTTTAAAAAAAGGTATATTTTGTACACATACAAAGTCATATATACAGTGAAATATATATGTACATATATAGAAAACTTGTGGATTTGTAGGTATTTGGGAAGATGGTGTTTTATTGAGTATTTTATAAAATTAAAATGGAAGGTTTTAAAATTATGAGATTGGAGGAGAAAAAAAGGAATCCTATACTTCTCCTTTGAGTTCTAGTTCTAGTTCTAGTTTGTGGTCTCTAGTGCTAATGCTATATTTAGGCTAATGAGAGTCTGTAGAATATATATCGACACTTAACTTTAAAGTTAAAACCACTTTTTAAATCCATGCATGTTGTTGCTGTCTGCTGTATAGTATGTCAGGGAGAATCAGAATCTCGTTGCTTTTTTCCCCGTCTGTTCAATGTTCAATGTTGATGGTCCCAACCTGTACATTTGTAGTATCTCTGTCTGTACATTGTATAGTGATTATTTTATAACATTAGCATGAAATAGATTTATTGAACACTCTTCAGTCTCGATTTGGCATTAATTTCCATGGGTGAGTGCGTGGACAGACTCGCCTTGTTTTAGTAAAACGATATATACGCGTATTATATGGATATATATGTATGAGGAAAGAAAGAAAAACAAACAAAAACATCAAGTTTGAAGGGTGATAGAAAAAAAAATCGGCCAAGACAAATATATGCAAACGACAAATATCAATTAAATGATAAGTTGAGTGAGGCATTTCAAGTCGTTACGAGTATCTTATGCATGAACGTATGCATGCTGGTATTATTATTATTATTACTGAATCAAGTTTCAAATGTTTTTTCTACTGTCGTCAAACATGCGTAGGTGTTACCAATTGAAAAACCTCAAAAGAAAAAAACGTAATTGCAATTCGATAGGCCAACTTAAAAAAAAACGATCATTACTAATGAAATCTTTATGTAAATTTCTACCAGTTAAATATTTTAACATCTTTCAATGGGGACGAGTAGATTTTCAGGGACATTTTTACACCACTTTATTTAATGGCATACTTCTAGAATTTGGAAATACGATAAAATTATGTTGGATATTTCCCAGCGTTAAAACCAATTCATAAATTCGAAACTGTAAATAACTTGAATCGATCATTTCCGGACGAACATTAATATTTTTCATGGTAATGTATCATTTGGTTACGAGGTGCAGGCTCGGAGCATTTAAAACTCAAGTGATTTGTGATTTGTGTGCAATGTACATGCACGTGCTATGTAAGTAAGATACCTATAGTTGAAAGCATTGGACTATAAAAATCTGCACTTGTATTATTATTATTATGATTGGATGTGGTTGAAATGAGTGGTGATGTACGATATACTTGACAAAATCAATTGACATACACTTGGACACATTGCTAATTATTGCAAGGGCGTTCATTATGTATTATTATTTGCAGCATGGCATTTGCACATGACATTTGGTATTTGGGATTGACAGACGTCTGAATTCCGTACCAAGTAAATAGTAAAAATTTGTGTAGAATAATTAGCAACTCACAAAAATATCGTACATGCATGGGAAGAGAAACGAGTGTCCAAGAGGAAAGGTAACTTGTCATGCATTGCCAACCCACATATATTTATTGGATATGCATCATTGTGTATACAGTGTGCACTACACAGTACAGGCAAAGTTGAGGACATGAAGACAGAGCCCGTAAAATATAGACAGTATTATTGGTGGCATATACGGGGGGAAATAGAATACGAAACCACTGGCAGGTAATAAATAAATGGGTAACATGGAAGGTACAAAAGCGGATTCAATCACTCACTCATGCCCATAGAACTCATCACTGCCATCCAACTCAGCAAGGTACATCAGGACTTTATAGTCCCGAAACCATGAGAGTCTACAGTAAATTTGTCATTTCCATCAGTTCCTGTCAGTTGGCAGTCGAATGTTTCGTCATGATCAATTCCGTCCTGGCTCGAAGAGACAGGTTTCAAGTCTCTCTCTCTCTCTATATACCTAAATGCGGGCCACATAATTGAAACACTTGTTGAAGGGACATTTGAGCAGGAAACATTTTAGGCATTTAGAATCAATTGAAAGCCTTGCAAGAGTTTTCTTGGAGAGTTCATAGCGTTTAGTTCATATACATTGCATGAGGTAAAAACCATGAGATTTGAAAAAATTTCCAAGGCACGAAATTGGTTCCACTTAAAATCTCATGTATCTCTCTCACTCCCTATCTTTGCCAGGGTATAGGTAATACCTACTAGATATAATATTTTATGCAGGGAATTTTTTTTTTCGCTGCTATGCTTCAAGATATGATGTGATACGAGATTAATATGATACGAATCCAAGTGAGTGGTATATGGAATTTTTTTTTTGTGCTCCTTATACCATAGTAAAACACGGTGAGCTGAGGATTCTCAAGCCAAAAGAGTCCAATTCGTGGAGTCTTAATTTATATAAAGACATTCATTATAGAGGGAATTCGTGTAAAGATGGATTACACATGGGAGGGCTAGTTAAAATGTATATGTGTAGTGGCAAAAGGAGTCTCAAATGGTGATCCCATGCATGCGCATAGCTATTACCATTACCTATTCCGCTTTTCATAGCCACAAGTTGAAATCATGATGAAACGAGAGCTGGAACTTGTACTTTGTATCTATATGTGTTGATTCGTGTAGGGAAATTTTCTCATTCGTTTTGGTTTGGAGGTTGATGGAAAAAAATCCAAGTGAACAGGTGAAATATATAGTAATGGGACGAGTAATGGTGAGAGAGTGTGTCATGGAAGCCGGTGTTTCATGGATAATTTATACAAGAAATCTGATGGTGACTACTCGTTAGTTTCGGGTTGTTATAAATCTCAAAATGGCTCAGTATACTCTCTCAGTAGCATCTCCATCTCCAATCGAGTTTACTCCGTATGAGTTTCAAGACTCGAGAGAAACTTTTTCGGAACGCGTGCGAACAAAAAGTAAATGGTTACTTGCACATAGACTGTAAAAGGAAACAAAACCAACCAAGAAAAAAACTGTATATATGTGAAATAAATATGTACTGATATATCATTTTATCCTTTTGTCTTTTAACTAATCGTACGTTCCTTCGGTTGTTCGGAGGAAAGTTGAAGAGAAAAAAAAGTGATGACTTGCGACTTGCATGTTTTTAAGAAGGAAATTTTTGAGATAATGTGTATGAATATATAAATTGAGGTATATATCTCTGTATCTGTATAGGTGTTAACAATTATGGTAGAGAATAGAGAATACATACAGAGTTTCATAGCATTGTATTGTTCCAAAGTAGTTTTATAGGATTTTTTAACGTGATTTACACAGATAGACGTTGATGTTTATTGCTCTGTTTATTTGGTTTGTGTGAGTTAAATTTGAGGGGTTGTGAAAGACAGAGTGAAAGAAAGACAAGAGAGTGGTTGGAGGAAGAATCCTTAAGTAAAGATAAAACTAAAACCACAGTCTTGTGATTTGTTAAATAAGGGCATATACAAGATGAGTGATTTGATGTGTGAGATGGTCCAGAGTCTTTGAAAAAAGGCCTGCTTAAATGGTCAGAGAGTGATTTCAAATAGGTTTTTTCCCCTTACTTCTTCCCGAGAGTTTTGTGTCTAGAGTCTAGTGTCTACAGTTCTACACTACACACTGTTTGAGAAGGATTCTTTTTTTTTCTCTAAAAAACTGAGCACACCGCACCCTAATATATAAGTTCGTTCGGAAGGCTCACTTCAACTTGTACTTTTGTACTTCACGTTTTTAGACTGTGCATGTATGTTCATTTAGTATGTTCATTTAGTTGTTGTTGTTGGGATGATTCTGTTTCGAGTCAGAGTTCTATGCAGTGAACTGGGTACAATTTTGACTGGATGCTCCTCTCTCTTCCTTTCTATATAGTAAATGTAAAGGTACGTTCTTCATTGTGTCGAGTTGTAGCCTTGCCCAGGTCTCGTCTCTCTTGAAGACCTTGCCAGGGGCTTTTAAGCCTGCCACTACTCTTGTAATCTCTCTCTCGTCCTACTCTCTTTCTTTCTCTCTCTCGCTCTCTCCGTCTTTCCTTTTCTCCCTTGTACTGTTGTTCCCTTTTTATTCTATTCGGTCACTCAGATCTACGCTTGGAGATGCAAGCTGGGTGCAACAATAACCACCGAACCGAATCACAACAAAACTCCTCCACGTGTCTTAGATTTTTTTTATGATGCTTCTCCTGAATTCTAATTCGACAATGAGTAAAACTCTGAACCAAAATAAATTTTACTTGATCCAACTCCCAAACTCTAAACTCTGTGAGCTTCGTAGACGATCTACGATTTTTTAATCGTCATCCTTTTTCAAACCCATAGAACAAATTATACATTGGGAGATGAACAATATCTGATATCTGTAAACTGTCTGTACACAGAAGCAAAGTCGCCTCAACTCGTACATATCGTACAAGCAGCAATGGCTCGTCATTTTTTACCTTCACCTTCACACCATTATAAATATTTGTTTTCCTTTTTCTCTTTCAAATAATTATTTAGGATTTTTTTTTCTTTCAAAAAAATGCCTTTACATGTATTTAATAGCTATGGAAAAAAAATAAAGTGGACATGTATTGATGATGGAGAGAGGCAAGTGAGGAACCAAAATATAAACTTTTTTGACGCCTACAAAAATTTCAGGTGTATTGTAAATGGAGAAGAAACCCATCAATTTCATCAATTGTAATTATGAACAACCTTACGGATGCTGACTTAAGATATTTCCTGGTGTCGCCACATAGACAAATTCCATTTCCTTACAAGAGATTTTTTATGGAAACTGAAAAGAAATACTTGATTCCTGATTTATGAAAATCCATTTAAGTTGTGTGGATGCGGAGTTTTTTTTGTTTTGTAATTTATAGTACATGGTTTAGTTGATCAAGACTTTTAACTTGTAGCGAGTAAATTTGTAAAAGTGGATTGGAAAAGATATGAGAAGGTCACCGGAACACCCTCAGGAAAAATAATAAAAACTGCATTTTATGTAACGATAAACGATACGGTTATGTAATATATATATATATTACATATATGTGTGTAACCTGCTTGAATGAGCTTGAAACAATATGTCTCTATTCTCTCTATATGTAGTGTGTGGGGTTAATGACAGTACTTTACAGACTGACCTGTGGGGTTTGGTGTGAATAATGAGAATATTATATTATATTATCCATTATCATTATTATTATATTATTATTGTGTGTGTGTGTGTGTGTGTGTGTGTGGATACTGTGGATGTCAGCGGATCCATATTTACTTGAACATTCTATGTAGACACCATGTTACGTTTGTAATTTTTTGTAATGTCTATGATATACTTGTCATCAAGGGTGTTATAGTTGTTACTACACGGACTAGGATTGGGCAGTATTCAAAATTGGTTATTGCAGAGAATAAAATCTGTAGTGTTGAGATGTGAGATACAGACAACAGATATACACAGGATAAATCATTTATATTGAATTTTTTTATTTGTTGAGATTGAGAATCTATATAGAAAATAAATGGAAAATCAGGTTTGAGCGTCAACAACATGATCATATCTGGTAACCACATGAAATTTTAGATGTTAAAGATTGACAAGTCCCATAACGTTTTTTACTTTTTATTTTTTATTCGTCATATCACTTTTCTCCCTCTCTCTCTCTCTCTCTCTCTCTTGTGCAAAAGTATTTTGTCTTTTAATGTATTTGAGGATGGAGAGCTCTGAGGGGAATCGTTCCTTGTAGTAATCTCATGTTCAACAATCGCAAATGAATGCAATAAAGTGTAATTAATAGATATAGATATTTCTCTTCAAGACCCACTATTCACTATTGACTTGTTTCTGGGATGTGATGCGTTTCACACCTCTGGTATAAAATGGAAAAGTTGATATTATTTTGATGTTGTGGGTTTTATAAGTTTTAGAATTAAAATTAAATCAAGGTAAAGACTTTTCCCAGTCTTTTTATCCTTTTCATTCCTTCTACGAACTGCAAACAAGCCTGTTTTATTTTATACTTTTTTCTTCTTCTTCTTCAATCCTCAACTTTTTCATCCCCTCAGTGTTGTTTCTCTGTCGTAGTGTTAGAGGGAAGAATGCATGTATGTACAAACAAACTGAAACTGCCTATAAAGTATTAATAGTTGACATAAAATAATTCTTGAAGCCAAAAGCCAAAAAGTTACAAACGTGTGTGTGAGTGGATACAATGTATCATTATACTGACCAGTTGTGGTTGCCAAAGGGTTATTTTATTAATAAAAGGTCTTTACTCCCTGTCCTTTGCCTATTTGAAATCCACTCAAGGAACCAACAAAACTCATATAGTCAACGTTTTAAATCCATTGTTCATAGTATAGTCAAAGTCATTGGTGTGTATCCAGAGTATCCACACACGAATCCACCGATTCATGGGGAGGGCAGCTCGTGATCACACACAAAAAAAGAAGAGTTTCTTTCCCGAGTGTCCAACTTTAAAATATGAAATCAAATAGGTAACTCTTAAAAACTCAAAGTGAATTGTGTATAAGGGCAACGACGACGACAATAATGGATAATGTCATGGAACTTTGTAGTGAAAAAAAGGCGTTTCATATTTGTACATTCGAATTGCTTTAACTACTGAACCGTATACTCCAGAGTACAAATATGTGTCTAATGGTCTGTATGAAAAATATGTACTTGCCATCATAAACGACTGCATAAATATTCAAATTAGACCAAGTTCAAATATCTCCTTGAAAGGTTACAATTTATAATTGAAATTTTAGAGGTCATTTATTCTATTTATTTCCCTGGAGGAAGGAATTCCAAATGCACAACCATGTAACAATTTTATGCTACAAATTGAAACAACTATTCAAGAACAGTGGAAGTTTTCTAGTTAGAAAGAAAAATAAATAAATGCTCAAATGGAATTTACTCGTGCAAAATCTCAAATTTGTAATGATTAATGAAAATTGATAAATAGTTAGAGTTGAAGGATATGACATAAATGTGAGGTATTTAATATGAATGCAAATTTGATGGCTCCACACCATGGGGAAAAACGCACACAAACACCTTCCGTTATATTTCTAATGTGGAAAAAAAAAATTGTTCAAGAAAAAGCACATGCTCACTTGCACAAGTATGAACTTTGCAAAGTTGTTGATGGTTTGGGGATTTTGTATATATTTGCATGTGAGGATGATGCTCGAACTCAGCATCTCATTGTTTTGATGCACACACGGTACATACGTACACATATATATATACACATTGTCTGCTGGGTTAGTAATTTGGTAATAATGTAATGTAGTCGTGGAGAGCTCCTTCACCACAGTCATGATGGGAATAGTAAAATATGTAAAAGTAAAGGAATTAAAAGCAGTGGCTATATAGAATATGTTTGGAAGAAATGCGGTTGATATGGATAATATCCTCTCCACATCATGGAAGAAACACGTATAGGAAAAGCGGCCCTAAGGTCTTTAACAAAATATCAGAGAGAGAGCGAGAGAATCATTTTGTCTAGTAGTATCTCTATACCTGTACATACCTGTCTGTACGTGTTCTCTGTTGGACTTACATGTAGTGTAGACAGAATAAAATTATATACAAGAAGACACCACAACCAGAGAAAGAGAGAGAGAGAGATACAGGATACGTTAGGTGAGCGTAGTACATACATACATACAGATGGATTTGGTAAGGACATCGGCTGGCCACAACTATGTACATATCAACCAGCTCCTCTGTATACTGTGTGTAAGAGTGTAGGAAAAAGTGCATCGCTGGTTGTGTGTACTGTATACTGGCTATGCGTATATGTGTTGGAGTTTGGGGGACGATGAAACTAAAATGCTAATCCTCCTCAAGGCAAGAAGTGAACTTATCGTCGTTAAGTTCACAAAACCCTTCGCAAAAGCCTCCCTTCATTCCTCTCTCTCTCTCTCACTCTCGTCAGTATTTCTTGAGCCATTGAACATTGCCGGTGGTTCGAGTTTGAGTTGCTCCTCTCTGGCTTCGTCAACCTATTTTCCACACAGACATTCTTGTAATACATATACTATACGTAGTACGTATTACACAAGAAAGCAACTTGAACTGATAGGATATTCCAATTTTGAATATATACAAATACAAAAAACAATTATTTATTTTCTTCATTGTCTAAATATCATTATCACCACTACTGTGAAAAATAAATTATTATCTGTGTAATATTCATTACAAAGTGAGGATAATAATCAAGTGTGTGTGTGCATAGAAATATCCGGATAACTCATAGCAAAGATTGACTTTGTACACACTCGCCTTGTGCCCTGTCTGTGCCTTTATTTTGGAATATTTGTGTGGATTACGGATATCAATGTCAGTGTACAGATTACAGATAGAGTGAAAAAACACACACATCATCAAGATTATACAAAAAAAAGGTTATATAAAAACTTATCGGCCGTTACTGTACAGTATAGAGAGAATCCTACGTGTACATCTAGGAAAAAAAACATCATCTAACCTGAGCAATATAATATAACTTGCATGGCCAATCGTATGTTAATTACATATCTACACATGTATAATATCACTTTGCTGAGTACAAGAATAAATCTGCATAGTAATTACCTACGATATTATACACATCTTGTTTGGTTCTTCTTGTTATGTGCCAAAGTTTAGCAAGCAAAGGAAGACGGTGAGAGAGAGACTCGTTACTGTGAGTCATTTATTATTATTATATTGTGTGAAATTTTACATGATATAAACGTAAACGACTGAAATGATTTCGTCCGTTGGAAGAACAACAAAACTATCGTTATTAACGATTCGTTAACGATAGTGTAGTTTCGTGTGTGTGATTTGAGTGAGTGTGTAAAAGCTCAAGTTAAAAAGTTGGAAGGACTCACTAACGAAGATTCCTATATTCTTTCAAAACATAAATATTTTACTCACAAGGAAAAAGATTATATAATAAACACATAGCGGGATTTCGTCATCATTATCGTTATCATCATTTAAAATATTTTTCCTGTATCAGTATCCTGTCTGTATGTGTGTGTTTATGTGTGTGCTCAATGTCGTACAGAATTTTTAGTTAAAACTGTGATTGGAATTTCGGAGAGTTTACTTTTACAGATTTGTCTAAACAAACTAAGTCACATCGTCAGTGAAATTGAACGAACGAAAAACATAAAGGAGATTGCAAAAATTTTAATTTTGAAATTGTGACAGTGTTTTTTTCAAGATTTTTTTGGTCTACAAATTGTTCATTCGAATTTGTGATTCAGTCCAATGGAAAATTCTTGAATCAAGTTTTTTATTTCACTCTCATAATGGATTAAATTACTGTTGAAAGTTGAGAGCAATGCTAAAAGTTGATTTGATTGTTTCGTTTCCTCTATATATTACGTACGTTTTATGATGGTGAAGCTTACATGTACGAGTGAGACAGTTTAATTAATATATTATTGTGAAAAGACCTTTAGTGAGGGCAAGATTGTGAGATATCAAATCAAACTACTGTGCTGTTGTTTTTTTTTTTGCAAATTAGTACTGAAGCCTTGTGTGTAGTGCTGATTTTGAATATTATGGCTTCGCATCGCGTTTTACTCTGAAACCTTTTTTTTCTCCTAGTGTTTTGTGTGTGGTGCTACAATTTGTTATCAACTATAAGAATCGCGTACGCTGGAATGATTGCATATTGCATTGCATTGCGCTTCATGTTGTGGATAGTTGATGGCTGATAATATAAAACATTTTTTTTCCATATAAAAGTGTATTGGAATTTGAGTTTCTTACAATTACAAATTGTCTCGTTGTGATACAATCTCCATCTCACTTCTCGTCAATCGTCAAGAGTATATTTGATTCTGTGATGATGTGTACTTGGATTTTGAATTGAAAAGGTATTTGAAAATTTCAAATAAAAAAAAATGTATATTCAAGGCTCTTGTCCTTTAGTCTTTGGTCTTATATGTTCAATGTACGAACAATTAGTTTTTAGTTTTATTACTATACGAACAATGAGTTTATTTCAGTTATAGAAGAGAGAGACAAGTTGGCATTTGTTGTTTTTATTCTGTACAGAGTTACAATAAGCTTTTTATTACTATTTCCATAAAAACATATTTAAACTCCCATCAAAACTAAAACGGAAAAAATTGTAAAGAGTGTAAACTGTATAATTACGGGGTTGTTTTGTTCTAAACAGCTCCAAGAATTATAAATGATTATGCTCGTGTTAGAGTTAAAACAGAGTAGGTATAATGGTTTCTCTCTCCAAGGGTTTAATAAAAAATGGTAAATAATTTGATGTTGAATGTGGGCCAGATAATCCATATGCATGACTCCCAATCTACCTATTTTTAATTAAAAAATATTATGATAAAGTGAAGGGATTGTTTTGTTGTTTCTTCCTCGGGCAATTCGCATAATAAAAATATTATATTATTATTAAGTACTATTCCTAATATTCCTATACGACTTTTTGGGGGGATATTATAGCGAATGATGATGTAAGCTGTTTTTTTCTTTCTGTTGATTGTTGATTCTTGAAATTGTTTTAGTGCATTCTCATCGTAATTGATCTATTCATGTATTTCGTTGTCTTGTAGAAATTTTTGTTGTTGTTCTTTTTTTGTCTTTCTCCCTTTGCGTCCATTCAATTTCAGTATAATGAATTCGTTGCGTGGATTTTAATTTTTAAATGCGTTGTTGTTAGTTGTTATTGTGTATATTTTATATAGATAGTTGTCTTTTACTTACTTGTGGCGAGTCTATCTGAAGTCTGTATATTAAAAACAGTTTTTAATTTTGAAGATTTCATTGTTATTCTCTCTCCCTTGAGTATACATTTTACATATACAAGATATATTGAAAGGTTTCATTGTTTCTCTTTATATATTTTTTCTTCCCAACAACGTTAAATGTTAGAACTAATAATAATAATGTACTTGTATTTGTATACGTATCTTGAGACTTGAGAGTGTTTATAGGAATAGTCGTACACATTTTTATGGGACATGCAGATTTCTCTCTAAAACTATTATTGTACCGTTGGAGATCGTGAAAAAGTCAGGGAGTCTGAAAAGCTTGAGAGCTGTAGTGTGTATAATGATTGTGCATAAATTCATTAGTACATGGGGAACGGGAACATCAGACATCAGATCCAAATTAAATGCATGCATGATGATGATATGATTTCTTTGCTGTCACAGTCTCTGTCTCTGCCTTGCACTCAATTCTACGGAGTTGTTATACATTTTTTTCCCTCCACTTACAAGAGTTTCTCAAACTGACTTTACTGTGTTGACTACTTGAGCACGGGGTGTAAATTGTGTTCATGTGTAATGTGTATGTGTATAGATTTACACATGTAAATGAGTGATCGATTTTTGTTTTGGTGAAGAAGAAAACTCTGACTCAGTACTTTTGTGATAAACAAGTTGAACTTGGGAATCATTTAGCGGACAAATTCTGCTTCATTCGACAAGCCCTTCATAATTAATAATTACTTACAGTATATACGTCCATGTATATGCTGAGATACCACACATTTAAAACAAAAAACCTCTCCTCTACTATGCTACGCACTCTCGCCCTCTCGTACTATTCTTCATTATTACTTCGTGTGCGCTCGGATATACCAACAAAATTTTCTATTATTATTATTATTATTGGAATTAATCCCGAATGTCCAGTATTTTTCCGCATGGTTGTTTTTTATGTGCAGTGCATGTACCACGTGCTCATGCAATCTTTATATCTTTATATTGTATACCTGCTGACTTTTTGAACATTTTGTTGGAGGAAAAGGAAACCATTCAAATATTCACATTTGTAGTCGTATGGTATAGGTACATGGAAAGTTCCGTGCAGTCATATGGATAATATTGAGAGTATAGTAATACAATACGAAGTTGAATTATTTGGCTCCTACGTTTTATGTGTTTGTAGTTCCAACCACCCATGCAGAATGGAGCAGATTCAAATCCTTTTTTGTATACTGAAACTTATTGGTTAGGATGCTGAACGAATTTGAGGAGTCCGTCTGTCTATTCTCTATTACTATAAGGAAAACAATATGCGACTATGCATGTAAAATATAATTTTCTTTGTATTGGTATTTGCGGTATGCCATGCCGTGATGCATCGCTTGATAGATTCCTTCGCCTCATATTTATCGCATTGGCAACTTTAAATTTGCCATGGCCATCTTCGACGTAGACCATTTAACTTTATCTACAGTCGTTTGTATAGAAGATGCATAACCACGTCATCTTCGTCTTGGTCGTCGTCGTCGTCTTGACTTTCCTTATCTTTCCACATCCGATGATTGCATCAGTTTATGAATGATGTCTTGTGGTCGGAACCTGCAGTAGGCTCTGTATTCTATACCATTTCTTAGGCTGCGTCGTTGCGTCTCTATGCGTGCGTATGCTTAATAAATGAATTTGGCACTACTCTCGCAAGTACTTCCTACCCTAAAACTACAGACTACACACGAACAGATAATAACAATTTTTATTTTTTATCCTTCATTTTAGCATAGCATGTGGCTTATGAGTCATACTATATAAAATAATAGGTATATAGTACAGTTGAATTAGTAGTAGTAGGTGAGTGTTATTGCGAAGCCAAGTCACAAAATTTTAAATTCAAAATGGCCATTGGAATAAGTATTGAGATTACAGAAAGGGAATTCTCTATTGTTATGTCAAAAGACGAAAAAGTAGAATATTTTTTGGGCTTCTTGAGCTCACTTGAGTGATTCCTGGAATTGGAGAATGAAAGAATTTCTTGAGATTCATAATACTAATTTGTATGTGTTAATTCTCGTTAATACACTCACATTAAAATGTGTAGTCACAAGAGGCGAGCAAGTTGATGACACAAAGTATACGAAGCTTATTCGAGTTAAAAGTTGACGCTTGCTCATTCTGAAAATCATTTCTTTTAATTGGCTGAAAAAAGCTCTTGGTATTTCTACACGTTCTGCTTGTATTCATTCCAAAATATGTGAAGAGTGTATTACATAAATAAATAGTACATGCCTCGTACTATAGGGGAAATGGTAGATTATGAGTTCTGACAATTCTTTGACTGAGCATAAAACTGTTTGAGTGTAATAAGCAGGTAGTAAAAAGCATGTAGCTGCTTTGTTCTTTGAATTTTATGTTGTAAACAATTCCAGTGCAAAAGGAAATAGAGTATTGATGGCTGGTAAATTGTAAAATATATCAATTCCTTTACTGTACTTTACAATATGTAGCATATGTCCGTTGTATAATTTAAAAAAAAATTATAATGAGGAAATCTAAACTGTTTGGAAATTATATTGTAAAAATTGTGGGATTGGTTTTGTCAGAGTCTTTCGTATGAGATGGGAAAATAATGTAAAGAAAATGCATACATTAAACGAATTAAGAATGAAAAACCTGAGAGATGCAGAGTAAACTGAAAGATGAGAAAATCATGGCTTTGTCAGTGGAACTTTGAAATAAGAGGTTAATCTGACTCTTTATTACCGAGTTGAAAATCCCATGTTGGTGTTCGTGAACTCGCCCAATGTCCAAATGCCACAGACTTGTAATACCTGCAGAGTTTTACGAACAAACTGCAATTGCAATAATAATAATAATAATTGTTGAATAAAATGTAAAGTGTAAACTCATGTGGATACTTTTTGCTCCTCATTCTCTATACACAATTTGTTCCTGTCTCCGCTCGTCATCATCCTTGCTCATTCATTCATTCATGGATTATAAAGGAGGATTATAAAGGAGTTCCGTAAAAGACTTTTCTCTGCGTGTAACTTTTGCACACAACAGCACACACAAGTTTTGAGTTTGACTTTAACGTTTCTGTTTTGAGTGTGTGTCTTGATGGTTCTCATGCGATGTCAGGAACAAATGATGAAGCAAACTACAAAGTAATGTAAAGTAAAGTGTGTCCGTATGGTTCTACTTTTTTTCTACCCTCCCTTTGAAGATGTTTATGTTTATGATCGAAAAGCATCGTCTTTGTCTCTATCGTTATTACCTATTTGAGATTAGTTGCAGCTATACGGATATCTGTATCCGTCTATTCCTTTGCTCAAGAAATATTATGTTTTCCACATATGCGTGTGTGTGTTTGTGTATTCAGAGTGCAGAGAGAGAGAGAGAGAGAGAGAGAAAAGAAGAGAATGCGTAATAAAAAGTTGATATACAAAGGCAATTCTCTGAGAGCACTGTGCAAAGTCAATGTTCTTCATCAATGAATGTGAGTTGAGGAAGACGTGATGCGGTAATCATTCAGATTTGCATGTAATCACTGCAAACGCGGTGCATTATGCAAATAAGGTGCATCATAAAGGCTTTTGATGATGGGTTTCTGACTTGTTGTATAGTGCAACGACTAGCTCAAGCCTGTTTGATCATCACTTTGATTGGACTTGAAGTTGGATTTGAACATTTAGGTTTTTTTGAATTTAGACTCGTTTGGATTTTCATATCCACATTTACAATTTACAGCCATTTGAATTCAAAAGAGATTAAGCGATCTTTGTTTTTTTTCTATCGCCTTTTGACTTGTACATTGCCTGTGCATTGTGTATTGTTGTATCCATTCACTTAAGATTTGAGCATATTGTCGAACGTCAATTTTTTCCACTTTGAATACAGTGTTTTAAGGTGAGGGTCATGACTGACTATTACTATACGTACATGTTCATAGATTTTGCATGTCTGGCCTTCAGATCCCTTACACAATCTTTTTAGTACATGAATTATTATAGGAGCAATAAAATATTTGCATGACGGTATCAAAACGTTTTACGGTAGGTTGTATAGATGTGTTGTTTGTAGGCTGGAGCTTACAGGGCTATCTCAACTATATCAGATATTGGAAAGTCTTTTACTCAAAAAAGTAATCACACTCTCGTCGTCGGATGCTATTAACAAGCCCCTAGTACACATTGTAGTATTTAAATGCAAATTCATTTTTACCGGTCAGTTATGTAAAAATTGCAGCGTGAACGTAGTCATTATTTATTGTTATTCCTATCGTAGTCAATACTCAATTTTTACTCGATAGTAAGTATTTGATACAATTTTTTTACCACCCCTCTGCCAAAAGAGACGACACACAAGTAGAATTCATAATTATTTCTGCTCATTTTACCTACTTACGAATGTTCCCAATGAGAATTCACTCTTTTATATTGAATGATATCACTTTCAATACATTATGAGTTATTAGTCTGAATGCCTGAATTATCCATACATACCGTTCATTTTGTTGTGTTTTACAATGAGCAACAGAATTTAACATTGGAAGCATATGGGCGTTTTTACAACTTTGTATATTTTGCATTTTTGTTGCTACTAAATTCAAGAGATCCTGACCGGCAAGTAAAAAAATATATTAATTTGTATGTGAATTGTGAACTGTAAAATATTTTGGCGAGGACAGAAATTTCTGTATAGTTATAAATCATAGAGAATTTAAAAAATAAAAATTTTCTGGTCATTATCACAGTTTCAAAGGGAAACTGAAATAAAGAACTATAGAAAAATGTTGTTGGGTCGTTGATTGAAGTAGGTGATTGAAATTTGTCTTCCTATTTATTTGGAATTTTCCCCCTGTGTTGATTCACTGTGGCGTATGTTTACATGTAAACATGAATAAGAAATTTCTTTCTTGGATGTACAAATGGTTTAATTACGTAGTTAATTAGTGGTAACTCACGAACAACTCAATGAGGATGCGAACGATGAAAATGATGATGATGATGAACTCCATGAATGATGACAAACGAGAGGAATGATCGGCTTTCTTCTAGACGGAAATCCAAATATGGTCTTGTTTAGTGTTATAGCATTAGAATTTTTCCCAACCGGTAAAAAAATATGTGAACATTGTAAAACTATTAGATATTGTTATGAGTTTTTTCTTTGGGTGATGGCAAATTCGGCGATGATTGTGGATTGGGAATTGGCGGTTAGTGAGCCTTGAGGCTTTGGTCTACAGTACATCTCGTACCTTAGTGCCTTAGTAATTTTTCAAGTTCTTGCGTTGAGAGTTGGTTCATACATATAGCCCTGACCTATAGGGGCTTGGGTATTTTTATTTTTACTTTGTTGTGTGTGTGTGTGTGTGCGTGTACATATGTATGTAGACTGCTGGGAGACTGTGAGTGTTCATGCATGACATAATCTACATGTACTGTCTGACTTTGTTCATATGCACAATTCCATTGTATTGTTGTGCGTATAGTTTGATAGGATCTAGAGACACCATATTTTTTTGACGTTCATAATTATAACAATATTCGAATATTTTTCAGTCATAGTGTGTCCAAAAAATCCAAAAGAAATCAGGTCGCTCATAAAAATCGTGATCAAATAGAAGCAGCGTCTCTTTTTCTCATAGTCGTATAGCAATTAAGCTTGACGGTACAGAGTTTCATAGAAAAGGATTGGGCGTTAGTTGCGTATGTATGTACATGGATTTTATACAAAAATAAACACACACACAAGTCTATAGTATAGACAAGGAAGATTTTTCCTCTAGTTGGTAGTTCACTATATGACTGAGATCATTGTTGTTGTGCTATTAATGCGACCATTGTGGGTACGGGTGTTTTATTATGTGCGTGTGTTATTGTGTCTACGTGTGTGTGAATGTGTGTATATATTTGTGTACAAGTGCAAAATAAGTAAAGTACAATAATGTTGAACGCATTGGCCCGTGTATTTCTCTCTCTCTCTCTCTTTAATTTACCTTCGATCATCGTTTCTTTGAAGAAATGTCACGAATTTGCCCAGCTATGAGTTTTTGACTACACACACAACAGTATGGAAAAAATCAAAGCAGCTACATATAATCATATCGACTAACGGGGGTTTCACACTACAATGGGACTCTCTTTTCTTGAGAAGCACCGAGTGTATCATCTCAATAGGAACTCTTTGTCAACAAAACCACCTTTATTATTACCCCATTGGTGTTTCATTATCCACACTCTCATCGCAAACTTGTTCACTTCTTCTTCTTCTTAGTATACAGAATACGCCGTACAAATATTGTCTTGATAGTCTTTTTGCTGTTGTTGTTCCTATTGCTGTTGTTGTTCCTATTGCTGTTGGTTATTTGTTGTTGTTGTCGTTTTAAAAAGTATATCACTCTTTTTTCTTCTCTCTCTTCGTTTTTTCTTCATTCTCTCATACTACACTCGTTCGCAATGATCGAGCTGAGGAGAAACGATATAATTCACATATCATAACATTTGAGGATGTGGATAAGAAAACCCGCCGCATGTCATTTTTCACTTTTTTGCATATTAATATGCACAAAAACATGGGCTATTAATGCACAAAAACAGTTGGAAATTTGTAAAAAAATTGCAAATATTTAATTTTAATTAAGTTTTAATTAAAGAGATTTTCGGTGGAGTGAGTGGGCAAAGTGGAAACCAACGTTGCTGAAATTGCCGCTAGAGGACTCACTCAAAATTGTATAATGAAAGCAGAGTTCAAGAAAATCTCTGAAATTCCATGAAACCGTTTCATTCAAACGGAGCTTACGCGCGCGAGTCGCTGTTAAATTGTGCTCGACATTGAAACTCAAATATCTCGATTTCTAGATACGGACATGCGGCGGGTTTTCTTATCCACATCGACATTTTATTTACGAACCGTATCTTCATTTCTCACACTCATCTTCATCTCTTTCACACTTGAGACTTGACATCAACATTATCTTCTCATTCTACATTAATATTCACCATGGAGACACGTATTCATGAGCAACTAGTCAACCATGAAAATGTTCATCTAGTACAAAAACACAGCAACCATCCCAAAAAACATGTATTATAAAAATAAAAATATGTACAAGAGTTTCATATATATAAAGTACTACAAAGTAAGACCATTAGCCATCATTGTCTGTATCAAGTATGTGATAAATTTTTTGGAGGTTCAAGATTTGTACCATTTTTTCTTCTTCTGCTTGTTGTTGTTATTTTGGAGTTTGTTATTAGTTTTCAACTGACGATGAGAGCTTTCGTCTTTCGTTTTTTACTCGTATCGTATGATACGATTCGTATCAGTCGAAAATTACAAAATGAAAGAAAAAAAAATATCGAATACGAGGACTAGACTCCCTGTGGACTTCACTTTTCATTTTATACTCGATGAACTGTATGGGTTGGTGGATGATGGTCATGACTTGGAATCTCTTCTGTCTGGTAGTATTTGTTTAGTCTGTACATGGAAACTCTCAGTTTTATTTTTATCTCGTGTACTAAACTAATATGTGTCCATTTCCCTTTTTTGAGCATCTCTCTCATTTTATACTCGATTCGAATAAAGAGAGAGAGAGAAGAAAGAGTTGGAAGGAAAATGTGGACGAGCATGAACGAATTTTCCCTTGTTCATCTCGGTATTAACTATTATTGCCTTTACATACCTGTAGTGTATTGACTATTGACATTTGGAGAGTCAATATAGAGTCCGGGACAATAGCTAAAAAAATAAGAGAGAAATATTATGTAGCTTTCACATTTCACGAGAACCATTGTTTTCAAATCTGTGTGTAATTATGAAAATTTCATAGTTTATGTTCTGCATGTGTGTAGGTATGTATGAATCATATACATGCAGCATAATCCTTTCATAGTTGCCATGTATTTTTGTATACCAGGTATACAAAAAAAAAGAGTTCATATATTTTTTCCTCTTTCCATCTCACACAACAATATTGAACAAAGAGTTTATTAAATTAAAGAAGAAATCATTTTTGTGCAGCATTCAACTTGGTAATGAGAGTGTACATTTTTTAATTGAATAAATTAAAAAACTCGAGCTCAAAAAAAAAAAATGAAGATGCATTATAAACTCAGATACTTTCATGTTCGAAAAGCGCAGTATTGTACTTATATGAAGGAAATTTTTTGTAATTTAATAGTAGAATTTCATGAATTTTTTAAAACTCTCAAAAAAATTGACAACACTCTCATCCACCATACACATCATTCCTGAAAGTCGCATTAATTTGT